>JAULBP010099151.1:0-11099 GCA_032355345.1 Lepetodrilus pustulosus
ATTTCTATAGTTATAAAGTATAACTATAAGGTATAAATAGGTTATATAGTTATTAAGCATAACTATTACCGGTATGTCTAAATAGGTTCCATAGGCATAGTTATTATGTATGTAATAACTATAAGGTGTAAATAGTTTTCATAGTTAATAAGTATAACTATAACCCGTATGTGTAAATAGTCTCTATAGTTATTAAGTATAACTATAACGCATTTATGTAAATAGTCTGTATAGATATTAGGTATAACTATATACATAATCATATATATAGTTAGCATATTGCTACAATTAATGGCTATAACTATATATTATACCAATAGTAACGTTATGCCTATTCATGTATACTAGCAGTCTGTATTATTCTAGGTAACGTATAACATCCAAATAGCAGTATATATCTTAATATTATATAACACTAACTACCAGTTATATTAGTGTTGCGGATTCATACCGTTTGCACATCGGTTTTTACATTCATACCTCGATGAACGTAAACAAAATGATAGTCAATCCTTAAATATATATATAAACAAAATTTGGTTATAACACTTGATATTGACATCACTTTTGTACACGCATACCGAAAAGGATCCTAGAAGGTTGCTAAATACTGTATTAGTTATCATAAAAATACACAGGGATTTGTTGAGCGGAGCCAGCAGATCTACGTCTGACATTTTACAAACTTACTAAATAAAAATCATAAAAAATATCCATACGTTTGTTGGACTAATAATGCATACATTTGCATTCTATATCGGGAAAAAAACAGCCCAATTATAAAATTCATCTTATTTCCATACACTGATATGGCTATAACGAGCTATCAACGACCCTGCTCGGGCGAGACCTAATATTTAAAATACGCACACGTGTTTGGCTGGCATATGTAATGCATATTCATATACTGCTCATATGCATATGCTAACCAATCAGGTTTGCGTATTTTAAATATTAGGCCTCGCCCGAGCAGGGTTGTCTTTCGGAATGTTATATGAATTTGACAGCGCGTTGCAGCTCTTCTTACTATCAATGTATGGAAATATGATGAAATTTAGACATGGGCTGTTTTTAAGAACTGAATGCAAATTTATGCATTATTAGTCCAACAAACGTACGGATATTTTGTATGATCTTTTTTAGTAAGTTTGTAAAAGAAAAGTTTTCTTGACAGGTTTTGACAAGTCAGACGTAGATCTACTAGCTCCGCTCTACAAGTCCCTGTGTAAAAATGCAGTAAAATAGAGACTGAAATTATGAGACCCCCACTCTCTCAAATCTACTTTGAGCTCCCCCTAAAATGAAAGTCTGGATCCACCCCTGGGTCGGTATGCACAGACGTGGTTTAAGCAAAACTGAGTTTAGTTATACTGTAACTCACCGGTAAACCCTAGTTTTTGCTAAACTCTGGATAAACCACGTTGGTATATACGGACCCTGGAGTTTATTGTATTCATCCTTTCCCCCACAGATGTCGACTGTGCATTCATTGGCATATTCTGGAAAGTTTTTGGCTGGTGCTATGTGGATCAGAAGATGGTTCAATACACTGCATGGGCCGATAATGAACCGAAAATGTTCAATTTGTTTGCTGCTGCCTACAAGAAAGTAGGATACAAGTGGGTTTCTTTTGTGTCACAACGATGTTCATTTGTGTGTAGCAAAGTTCAGATCATCTATGATTCGCTGGGATCATAGTGTGCTTATGGTCTTGTACTGGATATGAGAGCTTTGAGAAACAATACCCTGGTCCATTACAAGTGAAACATGAAAACTGATACCGCAACGACAGAATTAACATTATTTACAGCCAGCACAATCAAAATAAGAGATGACAATTAGAAAACAAAATAGTTTATTCAGAAATTCATGTCACGATACCAACAATAATAATTACTTTACAGAAAATAACAGTGTTATATACGTTAGGTTGAATGTTAGACATTCCAGTCACTTGATACAAAGAATAACTTCTCATTTCTTTCTAAATAAAACCTACATTTTCTACCCAATTGAAGATGAAAACTAATTTTAACATTTTCATTATGATATTTTCTGGATTTAATCTACGTACACATAATTATATATTCCGTGTTAATAATATTATAGCATATGTACACGTGTAAATTAAATAAGAAACTTAATTTGTATCCAGTCATGCATACGTAATAGTGACATTGTTTAAATTAAAGATAACTAGGTTATATTAACATTAATAATACCTATGTGTACATTTAGAATTCTTCAAGGACGTTTCGTGGCAGTTTTTTCGATTAATTATAATATTTAAAAAAAACCCATCCCGCTAAGCATTACTAAAATTGCTTTTCAAATGGAAAAAGTGGTTCCACGAAACCTCTTTGAAAAGTACTATACTGTATAATTTTATGTATCACTTTTGAGAAAGAATTTGGCGCAATATAAATTCTATTAACATAATTATTATTATTATTATTATTATTATTATTACTATATTTTGAATAAAATATACCAGATATAATGTACAGCAACATTAAAATAATTTATGATAAGCAATATATCTTTGTCCGGATAAAGGGGTATTGACTGTATTACATTCATATATTCACTAAGTATCCTCACGAATTCGCATCAATCTGAGGCCAATACGGAGCCTATCGTATGTATCAAGGGCCAGTGGCAAGACTCTGAATGTCCAATCATTTACGGGCTCCAGCTGCTTCAAGAACTTCAAGAAACACTGGACGAAGAATGGTACCAGTTCCTCGAGCAAAGTTCCCAAATTTGTTAGACATGTTTCATTCTGAATTAACCGAACTTAGTCGTTATTTAATTGCCATCTTAGCTATTACATGCATAAGCATTATACTCGGCTAAGTTAATTAGGCACGTCGCAGAATATGTGACGACTGTCCAATTTCATATGAACAGTCATCCTCGCACACAAGAGGTACATATTACGTTAGCACCGCACGGTACTCCTGGCTCACATCTAGGGGAAAACTCTTGTAAACATTCTACATTAGTTATAAATAAAATAATGATAACATCTGTTTCATTGGATATATTTTGTACGGCGTTTTCATCGGAAAATTATCTCATTAGTTGGCGTTTTGTGCAGGTTTTCCCCTAGATGTGAGCCAGGGGTACCGTGCAGTGCTAACGTAATGGGTTTCTCTAGGATGAGAGGATGAGTCTGCATAGAAGTTGTACAGTATATATTTCTTTCTTTGTTTTATTTTTTAGAAAAGGTATTAGCCAGTCTTCCCTGCCATTCAGACGTTCAGTGCCTACTGTAAGTACTTAATTATGTGTCGCCACAATATTAACTCGGTGTACGCCAAACTTGTTATGATTTTCAAAGTTGTCTCCAATTTGATATAAAAAGAAATTGCTTCCGTAGTGTGGACCATCCTCATAACTATCATTTCCTTTAAAATAATGTCATGTGCTCTTTATCGTTTTTTTTTTTTAATGGATAGTAACAAGATGTGCCCCTACTTAAAATATAGTGAATTCAAATTGCATTCATTGCTGAGCTCTCCACACATTCAACATGTACGTTCAACACATACTTAATCATTAATGGTGCGTTCCTGAACGTAACAGCCAATAATGTAATGAACATATTGTATAATAAAAGGCATGTCTGAAAGAGTATGTTTGCAAATTGCAACATATGATACTAGTGTGAATTACGGTTGTGCTCCATGTTGCTTAGTACATTTAGTCATGCATACATTTCCACTTTTATTTTCAGTGGCTGAAGCTAACGTCTGAAGATGTTCAGGAACAGATTTATAAACTGGCTAAGAAAGGATTGACCCCATCTCAGATAGGTGAGTTGACTAAGACTATGTGGGTGCTCCAGACTTAAGTTCTGAGACTTGCCCACAGTGCAATTTAACTTGCATGTTAGTCTTAGATCCTTGTACAATTCATGCATGCATAGATACGAGCTAGAGGATTTATAGCCTATAGGGATGAGAATATTTAAGACTTGGGTCAGTTTCATTAACCTGAAAGTATTTGCTGAAAGTATTTTCTCGTAATTTATGGGGTTTTGGAAATGGCATATATGGGCTTCATACAAGTATAGATTGATTGTGCCCACCTCCTTCCCCTGTTTTATCATGCAGGGATCGCTACAAGCTACATTTCCATAACAATGTTTA
This sequence comes from Lepetodrilus pustulosus, assembly GCA_032355345.1. Lineage (NCBI taxonomy): Eukaryota > Metazoa > Mollusca > Gastropoda > Lepetellida > Lepetodrilidae > Lepetodrilus > Lepetodrilus pustulosus. The sequence goes on from JAULBP010099151.1 coordinate 4,155, forward strand.
ATGTTGGCCTTTCTAGGAGTTATCCTTCGAGACTCCCATGGAGTTGCTCAAGTCCGATTCGTCACGGGCAACAAGATTCTCCGGATTCTCAAGGCCAAGGGCTTGGCTCCCGACATCCCTGAGGATCTGTATCATCTGATCAAGAAGGCCGTCAACATCCGCAAACATCTGGAGCGGAACAGGAAGGTGGGTGGCTGCCCAGCCAAAACACTGGTATATACCGTATCCTAAGTACAACTACATACGGGTATATTGGTTTTATGACAGTGAGTATCTTGCATGCAGGGTTGGAGTGATCTTCAGTGATGCCTTGCTCTTGTTTTCCTCATCGTTGGTAACTATTCGTATTCTATGCATCGGCTTTGTTTAGTACTTTTTTCCTGGAAACTGAATAAGATGGTCGTTTAACCCATTTGCTGTGTTGGATTGAACACAATTGCAGCTCTCGTACTGTGTTGGTTATTACCTTTACTGCATGTAACTTGTAAGCAGAAGACAAGCTTCAAGATCGCAAATATTGTGGGCACACTTTACCAAATTACTGGTTACTTTGGATATGCTACGATATTGCTGTTAGCATGTAGCGATTGTGTTCAATCCAGCAGGATGTTTCTGATGTAATTACAGGACAGAGATGCCAAGTTCCGTCTCATTCTGGTAGAATCCCGTATCCACCGTCTGGCTCGCTACTACAAGATCAAGAAGGTTCTGCCACCAAATTGGAAATAGTAAGTACATCCATGTGGCACAGCAAGATATGTGTCAACATGGTACAGTGTCCCCTCTATATAAGGCTGTATTTGGGGTCCATGACATACCTTATAGTACCAGCCTTATATAATAGTGCAGGTAAATAACAAAAAATGAAAATGGGGTCCACATCTGACCAAGCCTTATATCCCAATCCGCTCTGTATCGAACAGCCTTATATCGAGGGGGCACTGTATGTATAATTCTGACCTGTTGATTTTTTTTGTTTTCTATTGTATGAATGGGGGACCACAGCCACTTTTAAAATGATTTCCTTGATATAATGGCTTGATGGTTAATGGCAACACTGGCTGACAGTACAGACAGTCGTATCACGATCGCATTGGAAAGGCAACAATTGATGCTGAAAATACTGGGCCAGGTTCAAACTCGGGGCCATTGGCTCTGTAGGCTGAGCATCTACCACTGTGCCACCACTCGCCCACTCACCTGTTGTAGAAGAGGCTTTAGTATGGACGAGCTCTGCCAGCCTACGTAAGCCGCGACGCCGACAATGTTGTCAAAAAACGAGCCTCGCAGTTTCCAGTCATACTGAAATATGACCAGACAATGATCAGGGCTCCGTTCAGCAGACAATACATAGCATACACTACCATAAAATACTTTTACTACATGTTGTAGTTCACTGAACGGATTTGTAGGAAAATAGCAGGAAATCGGTTTGCGCATGCGTCCAGTCTATTTGCGTCATGCATTAGGTTTTCATAGAAAAATACGTAGTCCAAACCCGTATTGAAATATATTCATACATGTGTATATGTATTGCTGGTTGCACAGCTTGTGTAGTAATTAATATATTATTCTTGACAAAAATAAATTGGAAATGTCTGTTTTCGATTTGAAATACTGATAGACATATGCATGTGTATGAAAAATCATAATTATATAATATGTAACTTGCCTTGTCATTGAGGAATGTGATCATGTGGGATAGCAAGTAATCATTGGCTGAAAAACACAGAACCAGGAACAGAATCAATATTAGTAGCAAACATAATCAAATGTGATGCAGCATCAAAGGGGCAAAGTGGATATAATATTTGACAAAACATCGTAACCATGTCATACTGATAGATATTGGCTGAAAAGAAATCCAACAAAACCAGACATGAAAATCAGAGAGCAGTTTTTAATCAAAGGAGAGACAATCTTCAGGGGAAAAAATGAATCTTTTTCATTGAAGATTGATTTTACATTACAAAATTGCTAATGGGCTTTGAATTGGGATTTATTATATTTCACTCAATTTACTGCAGAGAGAATTCAATTCCCATAGTGCAGAGTGTGCAATAAAACTGTGCCTGTTGGCCGGTACTGACAAACAAAAGATGATAACTACGATGTGACAATATGGACAGCACATCCTATCCAGGCCGGTAACTAACTATTGTAGCATAGTGGGACAGTTAAATGAAAATTACAAAGTGATATTGCAATTTATGAGAGAAACACAATAGTTGGGTAAAACGACCCCAACCCATATCCCATGGCTAGCTATGGCCCTGCTATCATGACTGCATTGGAAAGGCAACTTCCGCAAACAACAATAACATACCCTGAGGCGAGTTAAAACTCAGATAAGAAAACTTGATGATTTATAACTGCACAACAATCGAGCTCCTAACACACAGACAACAACAGATCACTTATTAGTTCCTATGGTGAATGTGGGTGTACCTTTCTGCCTGCCAAAGAACACGCACAGCCGAGTGATGCCAGACTCCAGCAGTGTCTGTTTGATGGTGTTGTCCCGGTCACTAAGCAGAGTGACCACCTTCTGCTGTATCGTCTCCTGCAGCGTCTGTAACTCCATGTCATAGCTGGACTCCAGCTGAAATGTACGACAGAGAGTTTAGGTGAAATGTAAGACAGAGAGTTTAGGTGAAATGTAAGACAGAGAGTTTAGGTTAAATGTAAGACAGAGGGTTAGGTGAAATGTACGACAGAGAGTTTAGGTGAAATGTAAGACAGAGGGTTAGGTGAAATGTAAGACAGAGGGTTAGGTGAAATGTACAACATATGAGTTGGCTGAAATGTACAACATATGAGTTGGCTGTAATGTACAACATATGGGTCAGGTGAAATGTACAATGTTGAGGTCAGCTGAAATGTACAAGATAGGGGGTTGGGTGAACTGAAAAAAAATAGGCAACTGGCAGTTTGTCATGCTTTCTAGCTTCTCTCACAAATATCATAGCTTGTGGTACAATAAAGTCTGGGTCGTGACGACCTACTGACAAGGTACTGAGAGTCTTCACTGGTGTCGCCCTGAGAGTTGATCTCTGACAGCTCCTGTAGTTGTGTCACCTCCAGCACTCTGTCAACATAACCACACCTGTCAGTCAACAACATATAGCACTAGTACAACTCTTCATGCGAAACAATGACATGCGAAACAATGACAAACATACAGATCAATGTTGTACTGTTTTATGTACTCACTTTTATATTTAAGTATATATCTGTCTTATTTGTGAAAACCAATAGCACACAGTCCTACTTATTAAATTTTGATTAATTCAATATTCAATTATTACGAAGATGGTTTTTTTCCCCTTCATTACTTAGCTAGTCATCGTATTTAGGCATTTTCCCTCTTGTAAGAGAAGTGTTGACAAGATAAAATCAGTTGGATTTCTAAATTTTAAACTTTAATTTAATTTGGAAAACCACCCATGCTAGACATCTCAAATGTTCAAAGGGTGTATAGACCCAGATTACCTGAGTGCAGTCTCGGCCAGTCTGGCGATGTTTTCAGCATATGCAGCTCTAACTAACGCAACTTCATCATTGACAAGGTGGGTCTGTATGGGAGAGATAAAATAAAAATGTAATTTATCAAAGAAAATCACTAATAGATCTAAAATGCTTGAAATGTTTCCAAATTTAATTTATTTGCAAAATTGGTTGAAATTAAATTTAGCATGATATTTTAAAGTCCTACATAGATAATTGGAAATACATACTTGCTACTGTTAGTTACAAATTATTAATACATAAAAAAATACAAGTATTTTTAATGTATATGTCATTGACCTAATTTCATAAATAATACTCACAAGATTTGGAAATATGTACTCTGGAAAAACATTTGAATCACTGAAAAAAAGAGAAAAGAATATTTCTTGAAAAAAATCATTCTGGATAGATAAAACCAGATCGCAACACAAGACAGTATATTAAATAAAACACAGGTTTTTAAATAATTAAATTGATATTATTGGTATGTCTCACCTTCTTGGCACATGACGGATATCCGACAAGCAATCTGTAATAGTTTCTATTGTCTTGGCACGGACTCTGGGATACGCATCATTCACAAAGTGAAGCTGTAAAATACAACACAACATTGAATTCATTAAGCTTGACATCATTTCTGAATTTTGAAGGAAACTTTACCAAAAACCTCAATGTAAAACAAAAATGAAACTCACCATATATGGTAGAATTCTGTCAAGTATGATATCAGCTGTAACATACTTGGACAGTTTCAAGAGCAGCTCCAGGGCAATGATGCGGGAATTGTAAAACTGAAATAAACGAGACACATTTCTCAAATACAGTGTCCCCTCGATATAAGGCTATTCGATACAGAGCGGATTCGGATATAAGGATAGGTCAGATGTGGATCCCATTTTTACTTTTGTTATTTACCTGTACTATCGTATAAGGCGGGTACTATAAGGCGGGGGGTTATGTCATGGACCCCAAATTCAGCGTTATATCGAGGGGACACTGTACTTCATTGGTAGAGATTGTCAGTGTGCATGCATAAATGTGAAACATTTTACAGGAATTCAGGTAAAATCTAGTCGCATTAATATTTCAACACTTTAAATTCCATTAGTGAATACAGCTAGAATAGAAAAACATACATGCAAGTCCCGAGAACTTGATCCGACAAGGGAGATAATCAAGACTAGTGCTGTGTTTTTCTCAATATCTGTGTCGTCAATTTTCAAGTTCTTGAGGCTCTGAGGCAAGTCATTGTTCAAACTGCAAAGTAAAATACATGTCACTGTATTTGTTGGTATATCTGCCATCATCTACAGATAACTTCCGACTGTCTCACAATATGGTCTACAGATCACAAGTCTGCCTCTTCCATATTCAATCGCAGTCATTGCGTAGCAATCTTGAGCAAAGTGCTTAGATTCAGGCAGGATGAGACAGAGATGAACATTAATCTTCCAGCTCCTGAAAGGACAGCTTGGTATACTCTTTATGGAATTGAAAATGTGAAATGAGTAATGATCTTAATGCTATGCGAGTCGTTAACATGAAGGTGCTAAGGAGTTAGGACTCTAATAGCACCATGATCATTCTGTGGAATGGATATGTATTTTGAATGAATGAATAAAGTGCTTTACATTGCAGCAGGAATATTCCACCCATAGGCGACGACTACAATTTCACCAACGAGGGGCCTGGGTATTAATGTAGCACGATGAGCAAGCCTTTGAGAGTGGATTTGTCGCAGAGATGACACTGACTGATTTTGAGCGTGTGCTATTGGAGCTATAAGGGCTGTTCGTTTTACTACTGGCTGGCCTGATCCGGCAAGCCGCTTGACCCTTTTGACCCGAAAAATGTGCTAGGTTTGCCCAATTTCTTACACATTATTCCACGTTCTGATCCGCCGGAACGCGCCCACTGTGGTATAGCTTATATTCCAAATATTGGGCAAATCGAGCATGTTTTTCCGGTCGACGGGGTCAAGCGTCTTGCCAGTACCAAAACGAACATCCCGTATAGCTCCAATAATACGTGCTGGAAGTCAGCCACTGAGAGCACACGTACTACATGATGCGGTCGTCAGGCGGGATGATCGGCTGCACGGCAAACTTCTGCAGGTACAGCTTGAGGTAGGTGTAGAAGTACTCGGGGAATGCCTTGCCGCGCTGTTTGATGAGATACTCCTCCGCCGACAGCCGGAGACTGGGATCCTTCTGCATCATGTGACGCACCAACTCCTGGAAATGTGGTCACACTCATTAGAGCCGATAGAGAGATGAATAAATATTCATATTTAAGTTTCCCCGATCCTGAGCAACCTTTCATGATGATCCTGTAATCTACACAAGACCATTAACATTCTATTAAAAATTACATCTGTTGCAATAGTCCCGGACAGTTTCAAGTGGTCTTTATCAATATAAAATTAGATTAATTATGACAGGATTCTGAATACAAGAACTTCACGAAAGGGTGCCACAACTTTGACGAGACTTTGTGCGCTAATAATGAACATCTGAGATGCACTCTGTGTCTACATCCTCTAGGCAAACCTGTAAGTAAGCCTGTAGGTAAGCCTGTTAGGTAAGCCTGTATGTAAGCCTGTAAGTAAGCCTGTATGTAAGCCTGTTAGGTAAGCCTGTATGTAAGCCTGTTAGGTAAGCCTGGTATGTAAGCCTGTAGGTAAGCCTGTAGGCAAGCCTGTATGTAAGCCTGTAGGTAAGACTGTATGTAAGCCTGTAGGTAAGCCTGTTAGGTAAGCCTGTATGTAAGCCTGTAGGTGAGGTGAATTTTTACCCTAAAACTGGTGTCTTCGATCTTCTCCAGGATCTTCCAGGGGCTGTATTCCCCGCTCCGATATGCCAGCAGCTGTGAGAGGTCGAACGGAGACGTACCCTCCGTGAACAGCTCCGTGATCACACAGCTACAACACAGAGCAGGAACGTGTACATCATCTAGCATTGGCCATATCCATGTCACACGCCTCTTGTCAACACAAGACCTCCATACATTAACGCACTGTTCTAGAGAAGGATCGGAGTGTGAGCTGACCGTACATGCAGAAGTTACAACTCCGCGGTATGGTTGTTCTGTGTAACAGTGTCCATGACAATAATATAACTTTCTTACTTTCTACCTTGAATTGAAAGAATGAATTTATCAATCAGTTATTGTTAATAAAATTTACACCCCAAAAAAATGAAAGTATATATTAAGTTGAAAAGAAAAGATAGGATTTGGAGCTCAACACTGAACCCATACACATATCAGCACACAAGAGTGGGCTCACATGAGTGCGCACCTATGCACACACACACAAACACACACACACACACACACACACACACACACACACACACTTACACACCAACACACACACACACATAACAGACAAGCACACACACACACACACACACACACAACACAAACCCACACACA
>JAULBP010099162.1:0-11099 GCA_032355345.1 Lepetodrilus pustulosus
GGTAGGAAACGGTACCTTGACTTATATTTTAAGGAGATAAAGGATTAAAACAGTAAAAGGTCTACTGTTTGGAATTTTGACGATATCAATCGTTAATTGATAGTTCCCAAATTGAACATTTGCACGTTTTGGATATTGCCGGTTTTCAACTTAACACTAATAAAATTCTGTATAATGCTGAACACACGAAAACCCTCTTAGTATGACAGCGTGTAACACAGACTGTTGTGTTCTCGCTGTCAGGAGAGCATGGATGGGATCATGATCAGATGAGCTGTCTGTACCATGTTAGTGCAGTCAGTACCAGCTGGTATTTGCAGGTTTACTGCAACATTCAGTGCTACAGATGTTGCAGGTTTCATCCTGCACTAAACTGACAAGCCGTGATATAAGTGAAAGAACCTTGGCAGCGACTCTAAACTCCATGGTATTATCTATTGAAGCTCTCATATCTACTACGAGACCATAAGCACTCTCGTAGCGATCTCTTAATATGCATGGGATTTGTGCACTTACGAAAGCGCTATGATCTCATAGTGGATATGATGAGAGTTTCGAGAAACAATACCCTGTTCAAAATTAAATAAAAAGTAATACTGTATTCTATTAGTAAATTTATTATCTTTGTCATTTGTGTAACACATGGGTGTACAGAGCAGCTATGGTACCATGAATCTCAATGGATCGTGTTTGTGTATTTACAGTCCAGTACAAACAACTCTGTCCACAAGGACCAGGCTACACTCCGGACGGAAAAGGTTTGTGATTGTCTCGGGCTGTAGACTAACATATGTCTGACGTACAGGGGCAAGTTGAATTGCACAGCAGGCAAACTTTTTTTAAACATAATATAGCACTTTCGGTACCTTTGCAACTTGCCCTGACTAGCGCTGTAGTCAAGCAACTCAAAATGTTAGTCGGGAACCCTTTGTCTTGATTTCCATCAATGTAAATATCAACTTGTCCGTTATCCAATATCTTGTCCAAAATGGCATGCTTAATTCTGTTCAACTCTTTTATTATCAAATACAGTAGACCTCGGATATAACGGCCTCGCATAAACCGGACACTCGTCTATAACGTACTGAATCTTTATAAGTCTTGGTCCCGTCTAATGCTAATTACGGCATATGTGTAGAACGGACTTCGCATATAACGGACAAAAATAGCCGGTCCCAATTAGTACGTTATAAGCAAGGTCTACTGTAATTAGTATGTGTGAAATATTCCTACAGTGACGTACAGCATTAACTAATCAAGTAGGCAATCTATATATGGGTGGATGTATTGCTGCAGACATCGACGAGTGCGCTAACATGCCTGATGCCTGCTCCCACGGCCACTGTCTGAACACCATGGGCTCCTACAGGTGTGTGTGCAACAAGGGGTACAAGACCGACGCCTCGGGGAAAAGATGTGTGGGTGAGTTGCCTTCATACACATCATCAGTTACACAGTATCTATCACAACACTGTCACTGTCATCTGCTCTACTTGCTAATAATTTTTATTTTTATTTTTAAGGTTTTTAATTTAATTATAAATTGTTTTTTTATTATTTTTTAACGAGACCTTTACAATGTAAGCAACTTTCCCAATAATTATTATTATTATTGATGTTATTATTATGATTATTATTATTGATGTTATTATTATTATTGTTATTGATGTTATTATTACTGATGTTATTATTATTGATATTATTACCGTATTACTATTATTATTATTATTATTGATGTTATTATTATTGATATTATTATTATTATTTATGATGTAGATGTTGACGAGTGCCGATTGGATCAAAAGCCGTGTGAGTTCACCTGTCAGAACACTGACGGCAGCTATGTTTGCACGTGTCCTCGTGGCTACGTCCTTAACGCTGACGGCAAGACATGCCGGGGTGAGTAACATCAGCGATACAAGGTGATATTCAATGCAACATCAGTGATATAATGATAAAATTTCCACTCGTTATGATGCACACTACTGAACCAAAGCCAATCTCTATCTCTGTTACAGTATTATATGCAGCTGTATCTTTACGCATATATATGATATAAGACTGGAACAGTAAGATGTCTAGATTTATTGTCTTATAGTGGATAAGAGAGCTTCATGAAAGGATAACCTGGGGTGCATTCAGGCTGCAATATTTTTCTCTACGAAGTGCTACAAACATAATAGCTGTTCAGCCAACACATGTAGTACTATGTAGTGCTACTTTTTACTTCAGCTTTTGAGCCCGTAGTGTTTTGTAGGAATTAGTAGGAAAACCCAAAGCATGAAGTGAATGGACTGCACATGTATGTGCAAACTGATTTCCTGCTGTTATCCTATTAAATCGTTCAGCCAACCACTACTTTTAGAAAAGTAGCGTAGATAAATGTAGAGATAAGTAGCTCTGATGTGTAACTTTCTCGACGTGTGTCGGCAGACCTGGACGAGTGTACCATGATGCAGCACAACTGTCAAAATCGATGCGTCAACACTCCAGGCAGCTTCGAGTGTGAATGTCCCACTGGATACAGGAAAGGAAGCACCAGGCAATGCGATGGTCAGTACAGCCTCATATCACTTTGTCAGTATGTCCACTTTATGTACAGATGGTGTTGTTGAGTAACCAACAATTTGCACCACCAAAATCAAATTACAACCAAATACACCTCTTTTGTAGTAGTCAGGTACTGTTATAGCGGTCTCCGTTTTAATCATTACAGATTTCATATTTAATTCGATGAATGATTGATCCGATGATCCGGTTGTTTTGCTTACTGGTCAAATTTTATCAAAAATGGAAGTGGTCTAGTATAACGGTTCTGACTGTATACCTAAGTGTATGTTTAATAGTAAATGAAGGATGCAGTGTCCCTCGATATAACGCTGAAGTTGGGGGCCATGACATACCCCATCACGTTATAGTATGCACCTTATACAATATTACAGGGAAATAACAAAAATTAAAATGGGATCCACGTCTGACCCCGCATTATATCCGAATCCGTGGTGCAACAGAACGTGTTATATCGAGGGGCACTGTATTTACGCTTTGAGCATGCATTACACATGGAATTATGTACTACGTAAGTATCCTATTATTATTACTATTATTATTATTATTAATTTGTTTTGTGGTAAAATTACGATATTACTACACACAGACATCAATGAGTGTTTGGACACCCCCAACCTGTGCGGTCCAGTCGGTACATGCCACAACACCCAGGGCAGTTTCCGGTGTGTGTGTCCCCGTGGGTACAAGACCAGCAAAGACGGGACCAAGTGTATCGGTAAGGATATTATATTGGTAAAGGATGTCCTTGAGCTATCAACCAATGCCGTACACTGTGACCAATTGTCTTAGTTAATTTTCAAATACTTTACCATCAATTCTTTGGAGAAAAAATAAATATTTTTTTTGATAATGTAAGAAACTTGGCAGTTTTCCACGGATCCATGTAAATCTGTTAAATAATTTTTCAGGGGCTGAGATTACAAAACATGTAATATCTCAGCTTGAGCATGAAATCATACTCGAAAGGTTTGGTAATCTCAGGGCCAGATGTTGATGTATATGCACTGGACTTTCCTTGGGGGGCTTCACCCTGGGCATCTTTCTGCTGGAATCACAATGTTCTGTTGCCATGTCTGGACGTAAGAAATTCCATGTTTCAGATGAGGACGAGTGTAAGGACGGCCAGTGTGAAGGCGACTGTGAGAACACGCCGGGCAGTTACCGCTGTGAATGTCCTCCTGGCTACACACAACACTACAGTGGCCAGTGCTACGGTCAGTGGGTCACCTGATGTATTTCCTGGTATATAGTCAGGGCAATTTTCCACGGTTCCTCAGAAATCTTATTTATTCGTCCTGGGGTTGATCTATTTGTTCTGGATGTGGCTTGGGGCATTTATCGCAGGCTTGTTTTCCACTGAAATCACAATTGTTCTGTTGCCATGTCTGTATATGTATAAGGAGGTCGTGATTTTGCAGTTCTCGGCAGACGCCAATTTCAAGCCGATTGAAAGGAGCATTGATTTACATAAGAGGAGACTACCATAGTTACTCTAATAATTCTAACAGCAGAAAATAATTAAATTTGTATCTGTTCGAATTATTTGAAAAAGATGAAAATTGAAAATGATCTATGTCCGTATAATTAGGGACAATCAAATTAAAGAATAAAGCATAGTTGTAATTGAAATGGTAAAGAAATAAAGGATTTTTAAAAAATTGTAAATTTGAAAAGTGACTTCAAATATTTAGAAAATTAAGATTTGGGGGATTTATTTTTGACAATTAATTTAGGTGTTTGAATTATTAGAGGGTTGAAATTATTAGAGTAATTATGGTATACCGTATAAGTTCAGGGCAAAAACCAAATTCAAGCTGATTGAAAGGAGCGTTGAGGATGTAAATGGGTGACTACTGCTTCTGGTTCTACAGTGTCGCGTTGACAGAAGCACTGACGTCGTATACAGTTAGATTTAGTAGATTGTTGTTTCTGTTCCAGACGAGAACGAGTGTATGGACCAGTTCCTGTGTGGGGTGGCCATCTGTATCAACATGCCGGGCAGCTACGACTGCCAGTGTGGAGGTCAAATGTCGTACGACATCCAGCAGAGTACTTGTATTGGTCAGTATAAATAAATCCAAAATTAGTGCTTTATGTCGCGGCAGGATTATTTCGCTCGTAAGCAACGATAATACTGCATGCAACATAGATTTGATATTTTAACCCTCTCCTTGCTGAATTAGGCACAAGCACAGCTCTTTAGGGTACCTCCAGTTGCCTGCAGCGTGTAGAGATTTAAAACAATACTTTTTACAGAAACGATCTAGCGATATAGATATCAAAATATTCTACCAATCTGGGCTTTCCTCTACTAAATGACATATCTTCAGGGGTGCTTTCATGGTGCGCTACTTTTCTCTACGAAGCACTACAATAACCGTTCAGCCAACACATGTAGTACTACATAGTGCTACATTTTAATTCGGCTTTTGAGCCTAGACTGCATGCATGCGCAAACCGATATTGTTCAACCAGCCACTACCTTTAGAAATGTAGCGTAGAGAAATGTAGAGAAGAGTAGTGCAGCCTGAACGCACCACAGGTAAAACTTTATCCGTAGCAATGGTAATACTGTATAGCCGGGTGCGATACATGTTGCTTCTGCTGGTATCTTCTGTGCGAAATGGTGTTTTAATTGATATTTCGTCACTCTTTATAGATTCCAACGCATGTGGAGGAAACCCGTGTGTATTTGGATGTTCGCCGACTACACAAGGCTTTGCCTGCGGATGTCCAAATGGATATAGTCCCATAGGACAAGGGTAAGAGATCTTCACTAGTATTATGAAGAGATAAATCTTCGTAATCCAACATTTTAAGAATTAACGCATTATTACAAATAGATAAATAAGAATAAAATTATAGTATTAATAAATAAGTGAAAGAATATTGAAGGCAGTGCTAAACCCCAATTCCTAACAACATATAATAAACAAAATAAATTAAAAAACAATTATGACCCAGGTTCACTCGATCTATCCATATCACATTGTCCTTGACCTTTACTCCATCAATTTTCCAGCTACTGTATGTTCTCCACCATCTTGAAAGCAGCTCTAAACTATAAATCCTAAAATAAATATTTAAAATATTAGTGAAAATTCATGACCCAGGTTCACTTGATCTGTCACAATGACCTTGACCTTCATTTTTTTTCCCAACCACTGCATCTCCACCATATTGAAAGCAGCTCTAAAGATTTGTCGCATATGGATGAAATATTCCCGCTGCGACGTAAAGCATTAATTCAATAAACCTAAAAGAAGAGTTTTTAATACATAAATAAATGATAATTCATGACACAGGTTCACTTGATCTATTCATGTCACAATGGCCTTGACCTTTGCCCCTCATTTCTGACAGCCACTGCATCTCCACCATAACCCCACCAGGGGGTGGTGGCTCCAACCAGCCCTTCCCTGAGGGAGTACAGCTGCCCCACAAGCCGGGGCCCTCTGACGGCAAGCTGCCCCCAGGAGAGGGCTGCTACCAGTGTGACCACGACTTTGGGGACCTCCCGCTAAGCAAGAGGGTCAGGCGCAGTCTGCCAGACTTCCACAGTGAGGACGAGGACCTAAATGTTCTGGTGAAGAATGCCGAGAAAGAAATTGTAACAGTGAAGACCAGGCAAAAGAGGGCTGTGTATTTGCATAGGAAAAGGCATAGAAGTGTAAGTCGCAGTATTGAGTGTCTTAGTTCTTTATCCTTCTTTGTATTAACGCAAGGGGACATAACTCTCATATATCATGAATACACCAAAGACAATATCATTGTTTGTCCTGACAAATAATTACTATAAAATATGAAATTTATTATAAATATCGAGAATATAAATATTTATAGCAAGAATACAAATGCAATGAGTATTCTCATTTGGGCAATGTTGGAGTTAAAATGGATTTTGGTTACATTAATCAGGTACATGTACCTGTATTTGAATGCCATATAGTATCTTGTTTAGGCATTTTTAGTGATCGGCATGTATGGTTTTTCCACTTTGTAATTAATTACAAGCCATGATAAAAGTAATGAAATCATGAAAGCAGCTCTAAATCCCAATTTTGAAAAAAAATATTTGATTTTAGGGTTTAAGTACTTATGTTTTCCATAGGGTTTAGGGTTCTACCAGTGTCGGTATCCTATAAACAGCTTTAGTTATCAACCTATTCTGACCAAGTTTTATGTACACTGTCCCATCTATATAACATGATTTAATACACAGCAGATTCAGATATAAGGCGGGGGTCAGACGTGGATCATATGAGGCGGGTACTATATGAAGGGGAGTATGTCATGGACCCCAAATTCAGCATTATATCGAGGGGACACTGTATTTGCCTTAGCCAAACTTTATTGCATCTATGTCTAAAACTTCAGACTAATCCATTATAGAAAACTTGGTCAAAATGTGTCACAAAGTTAGTGTTTTGCTGACTTAAGTCTTACTTAAGATGTTTATAGGATACTGCCCAGATTTATAAGTTGAAGTTTCTGTCTTACCTCCACTAGGCTGATGCACCTCATCTACTCTCATCAACTTACGAATATAATTTTTTTTCAGAACAAGTACCGAAACGTAAACAACACAACAATGAGCATCCACAACTTCTACGGCTCTGACACAAAACCGCTTGTGCTATACTTGAAGCGGAAGCAAACACGCCCCAAAGCTCGACTCATCAAAGTCCTGCCGTCAATGCGGGCCCTCATCAACAACGTGGAGTACACCATCGTCCGCGGCAACGACGAAGACCTGTTCTCCATGCATAAAAGGAAAGGCATCAGCTCGCTGCACTTTACCAGGAAGCTGCGCGAGAAGGGCACGTACCATCTGGAGGTTCAGTGTCGGCCCGTCCAGGCGGAGGAAGAAATACGGGGGAAGGACGTACATTTGGATTCCTACACTATATATTTAGAAATCCACGTAGTGTGAACAAAAGTCGTATAGGAAACCTGTCGCAAAGTTAACCTGGTAGACTTGAATCCGTTACAAGAAGAGATATTTCTAGGTGAATTTTCATATTGAATTATGGGGATATTAACTGAAATTATTTCTGTTTTTATTTTTCATGAGTTTAGCCATTCATGATAAATAGAGAATATCGCCCTTAAATCTTGTGAATAGTAAATGCTTGTTTATAAATTTAACACACATTTTGAAACTGGTTGGTAATTTCTTTAACTTTTATAGTAATGAAATATTTCTGCTGAGTCATAAAACAATAAAGTACCCGGTCCTCATTCATGCTGTTACTTTATGAACTTATAAATGTATTTGATATTTTTTTTAATCATGACACAATGGTGAGACAGTATTCACCAATTTAACACTAGAAGAAGAGAAGGAGCAAATGTTCATATATGGTCTCGACCATTCACTAGTTGTGCAATAGATGAAACCATATTAATACTCTCCAATCACACCCAGTTTCATGAATTTAATAATATTTTATCGTTTTTCACATAAAATAGATATACAGTGTCCCCTCGATATAATACTGAAGTTGGGGTCCATGATATACCCCCCGCCTTATAGTAATCTCCTTATACGATATTACCGTACAGGGAAATAACAAAAATAAAAATGGGATCCACGTTTGACCCCACCTTATATCCGAATCCGCTGTGTATCGGACCGTGTTATATCTAGTGGGCACTGTATGTGAGAATTTCTGTCTTCGATGTCACATGAATCTTAAAGTGTCTAGTACATGATGTCATTGTCAAATTAACTGGATTTGATATCATTTGCCCTTTGATATCCCATCTTGAACCCATTGCTAACCACGATCACTAGGTACTGCTGTGGATATACTCCCCACAGGTATTTTAGTCCCTTTCAACTGGCTACTAGAAACTAAAGACTAACAGCTAGGACTTTATGAATCATCCTTGTAGGGTTGTCGTCATCCTTCAAACACCAGCCGTTATGACTACGGTACTTAGTATCCATCAATTTGTCATTTGACTTTTATGTAAAGTAGTCGTATTGGTTGGGGTTTTGAGAATAGTTGTTATGAAATGCTATACAGTATTCAATTCACATGGTCTATTTTATTATTGCTAATAGTGTATTTCTGTTTCTCTATAAATTAAGTGCCTTAAAGTCATTCCTGACCTTATTTTTCGTAATTTACCAGCAGCTTATGTTATGGTATTAAATATTATAATGTAATTCTGAAATATCTTTTGCATATTGTTTAATTTGTTGAGTATATTTTTAAAATCATAGTTATGGTAGTTAAAGAAAATATCTTGATTATACTAGTGATATGATATGAATTTGGACTTGAATAGAATGCATAGCATATTCAGGGGTGTAGCTGTGTTACTATTCTGCCAGAATAGTGGTGCCTGCAAATCATTTAATTTCCACGGCCTCCTTTAGTAATGTGAGCCTTGACTGCATTTAACCCCTGGCTATTGCCCAGATATTGGTTTTAGTAAAGAAGGTCATCTGCTCCCAAGTTACCCGAAAAGAACAACATCCATATGATCTTTATCTCATAGATAACATTTGTTGACATTGTATTGTTTTAGTCGTATGTGTACAATAGTGTGTCCTTAGAATTATCATGTACAGTGAAGTGATATTTTAATAAATGCTTGTGTATGTTATAAAGCTATTTAAATGCTTATGTATACATGCTCTATTCATTACTACAAAGTATTCGATGATTAAGTTTTGTATTAAACTTATATATAGTAGCTTTCGTTGGTTAATTGTACATACTTCCAATAACATGGTGCATAGATTGTTGCTGAGATTAGTTTGATAGTAGTTGCTATATATGTTGCACGTTTACAAAGTGATTTGTACATGCGCACTGCTAAGCATATTGTTGATAGAACTGGAGAGACTAGTGTTGTATGCTATTATATCAAAGAATAGGTTGATCGATCATTGTCTGAATGGTTCTATTTATGTGATTTAGTCACTGTGCATCTACTGATACTCCCAGCCTAATGAGGAATAGATATTTATCTTCTAGTTATGTTGTGCAATACAAGTGCTAATTGTTTGAAAATTTTAATAATTATATTATTTGTAAGGACAAAAATTATTGTCTTTGATATTGGAGGCCACATATTTAATTTTGAATTATTTTGTCCAACTATGCAAAACTCTACATGTTCATTGACATCCTTTTTTAATTCATGAAAAAAAAATTGAAAACAATATTGGCTCCAACATTTAAAATAAAAGTAAATAGTGTCATTTTTGTTTACAAAAATCAACTGTGATAGACACAAATAGAATTTTTGTAAATGAAGATTAATTTTAGAAGTAATTATCTTATGAAATCTCGTTTTTGAATATTCCACTATATTGCATTAGTTGAAACTCGTACCAGAAAATAACTATTAATATAATGTCATGCTATGCTAATTTTTGTCAATGTATCATGAACATAAAATTATGAATATAATATGCTGCACATTCAACTAAACCCTCAAGGACTGAGCTAGATTTTTATTTTTTAATAATATGGTATTACTATGATAACTGTCTTCGTGATAGATCAAGACTAAGGCAAATAGGGCACATTCTACACACTATGTAAGTGAAATGATCTTGAAAGCAGTTATAAACCCAAATTTAAAAATAAATATATATATATATATTTTTTTATTTTTTTAAAAAAATCACTAGCATATTTGAAATTAAATGCATCTAAAGCCTATGAATATTATTTCACTGATATACACTAAAAGTTAACTTGGTGTTTTTTTCACAGCTTGGGCATTCCAGTTTCAATGATGAAGTAAGTACTACTAATTGTATACGGACCAAAGCGAAAATAAAATCGGTGGCTTGTGATAAAAGTCATTTCTCTGATGTACATTACTACTCAACTTTATATTAGTTGTATGTAAGGCTGTAGAGGTATAGAGGGTATGTGAGTTAACCATCATCATTATGCCATTAAATAAAGAGTTAATATGTTTAAAAAGCCATTCTTGATTTGTTTTTAATTCTTATTCGTAATGGTTGCTGGTTCAAACCCTGGTCGCGTCATACCAAAACACGTTTGTTACGGCCCTATATGTAACAACCCTATATGTAACAACCAGTTTTCCGAAACAAATTTGCGACCCTATATGTAACAAAATCAACCCTATATGTAACAATGACCCTATATGTAACAATTACCGACCCTATATGTAACAACCCATTTTTTACATTAAAGCCGTGTTCATTATATTTATAGGTGGTTTTAAAGATTTGTAAAACAGTTATTATTCTAAATGAACAACACATTTCCATGTCACGGTTGTAGTGTAATAAATAAAATACTAAACTCGCTTCTGTGTGATACCATTTTTATTAAACTCGTGAATAGTGCCAATAATTTGAATGGCTCCGTCCCATTTGGTCGAATTCCCAATTGGTCGAACCGTAAAAACAACAGTTGATATGGTTCAATAGTCTTACTGATATGCATGGTGTTACCTCAATCATTATAATGAACCGTCTATAATATATAGTTAATGACCGAGGAGACGGTTTCTCTTCGTGGCCAGGC
>JAULBP010099173.1:0-11098 GCA_032355345.1 Lepetodrilus pustulosus
AATATGATCACATGATAACAATCATTTGAAGCGATATCTCCGGGAGATATCAATTTTATCTACAGCATATATCTACTCTCAGAGCCTATATTGGGTGATAATATTAGTTATTTCGATTGTTCACGGGTGATACGGTGTCATGTCGGTCCGCAAGAAGGAAATACGGAATCTTGCGGACCGACATGACACATTATCACCCGTGAACAATCGAAATAACTAATATTATATTGTCTTTCTAGATCGGTTTGCTTCTCTTTATTCTATGAATGTATGCTTTCTCATTTCTGCTTTTCTACTCATATATGCTTTACTAATATACGCCTAAATATGTAGCACCCATAATGGAATCTATAACTATAGTATATCTTTAATACTATTTATGTCAGGTAATTTCATGTGTGCTGTATTTTCCCATTATCACGTCATCCTCTATGTCTATCGTTTCTCAAAGCTCTTCCTCTTATATATTTCCTGCTAGTCCCTCACAGTTGGACTGGAGAAGGTATTGTGTATACCTTGGGGTATCAGGGTCATGCATCGACTTGCAGCATGTGCATGAAACTTTCTATGTCACAACATTGCATTGTCAGAGGAAGTCAGAAAATTGTGCTTTGTTTCTGATGTATTTGTTGTTATCTGGATTGGACGTCAGTTTTAACCAACTATATCATGATCCATGTCTTTGTTTTGTACACTGGATTATGGTAGTTGGTTAAGATTGGTTGTCTAACCCAATGTGCGTGATAGTTTAGTATCACAATAGAAATGATCAAGCCACTCACTTGAGATGAGAAAGTTCATTTTGTTCTGTTATGAATGTTCTGTGATCTCAATTCTAGTCAGCACTACATGTACTGTGGTATGAAGGTGTGGTTTCTAATTATGTATTAGTCACAGAGAATCACTGCACTATATTTCTGGATATCAGCCACTTATTGCCTCGTGTCTCCAGATATCAATCACTTAATGTCTTGTCTCTGGATATCAGGCACTTAATGTCTCATGTCTCTAGTTATTGGACACTTATTGTTTCATGATATCAGCTACTGAATGCCTTGTCTCAGCCACTCAATGTCTCATGTCTCGAGGTGTCTGTCAAACAATGTCTCATATCTCGAGGTATTTGCCACACCATGTCTCATGTCTCACTGCCACACAATGTCTCATGTCTGACTGCCACACAATGTCTCATGTCTCGAGGTATCTGTCAAACAATGTCTCACTGCCACACAATGTCTCATGTCTGACTGCCACACTATAGTTAAGCTGATCTGCATGCTGTCTGTACAGAACACAATGCAACACTAGATGTTGTTCTCACCCAGAACTGTCTGTCCTCCAGACAGAACACTGGACTATATCTCAGTCATCTACCAGAACGTTTCTCAATAATATTGACAAAGCATGCTAAACCATCAATTTCATTTGAAGACATTTCATCCACATTATTTACTAACTACTATATTTTAACTTTTCTTTTCTCCATTGCAGTATTCAGAAAGAGTGCCTTTTCATATGCAACAATTCTATATTCTATCCAATATACTTTTCCATGTACACATTTAACATACTTGGTGATATTAATGTCCTATTTCAATTACATGTTCATTTTGTGTATCTACTTTTCTGAATTTCATTATTAACCTTTGCCCTGGTTGAGTAATACCAATGTTATGGCATCAATTTGCCTCCAGGGACCATGTTCCCAAACCTATTGTATTCCTAACAACATCATTACAGCCATCGTTGAGAAACATTCCATGATCCCGAAACAGTACAATTTTCCTCCACAAAGGCTGAACGATGTTTGTTACGTATACGATAGCTTCGGGAGCATGGCCCCGGGACTGAAAGGCAGGGTTGAACTCACTAGCGTCTGATTATAGGTGAAGGGCATCCTGGACGAGATTGTGGAGAAGCTGCCCGACGAGTTCAACATGACGGAGATCATGGCCAAGGTTCCCGTTGAGGAGCGCAGCCCCTACGTGGTGGTGGCCTTCCAGGAGTGCGAGCGGATGAACATGCTGTCCAACGAGATGAAGAGGTCCCTCAAGGAACTCGACCTCGGTCTCAAGGTCAGTATCAGTCTGGATTGTTTTAACCCTCTCCATGCTGAAGGCAACTGGAGATGCCATGAAGAAAGGCATCTGTTCCTAGTATAGCAGGCAGAGTTAAAGCAGGAACATTGTGAATTCTTTTCGTTACGATGCAATTGTTTACCCATACCCTCAAAATTAGTATGTGTATTTATGAATTGGATTGAGAAAGGCCATTCAGTCGTAAAGAAGCAACATTAATCTAGTACAACGTTAATATATGTACAATGAAGTTCAAGAAATACCATGAAATCGGAAATGTTAATCAAACAATGTTTAGAAATTGTAGGCTTCACCTGTTTACGAGTCTGATATTATTTCTGTCACATACGAGTGATAGATTCCCACAGCAAGGTTAAGCAACAAGTCAAACATCGTATTGCCAGCATACCTCACAGCACCTGTTGTTATCCACAGGGCGAGCTGACCATCACCGCTGACATGGAGTCTCTGAGCAACTCGTTGTTCATGGACCTGATCCCTGTGACATTGGGGCAGAGAGCATATGCCTCGCTGTACCCGCTGGGCCTGTGGTACGCTGACCTCCTCCAGAGGGTCAAGCAGCTGGAGGTATGGACCTCAGACTTCCAGCTGCCTGCCTCTGTCTGGCTGGGCGGCTTCTTCAACCCTCAGTCCTTCCTGACCGCCATCATGCAGCAGATGGCCCGCAAGAACGAGTGGCCGCTGGACAGGATGTTCCTGCAGTGCGACGTCACCAAGAAGATCCGCGAAGACATGGCTGGACCGCCCAGAGAAGGTGCCTACTTGTGCTTCATAAATACCTCTACCCATTACAGGCATGGCAATTTACTGCAGATCCGCCGATTTATTTATCATGGGGTCATTTTATTTGTGCTGGTCGTGGCTTGGTGTCTTTTCCCAAAATCACAATTGTCTGTTGCCATGCCTGCTCTTTCTTACAATATTTCTATTTACACATCCTTGCCACATTTGGCTGAAAGGTTGTTGAAAGTACCTACTTCTTCAATACTTCTACATTTCATTTACAAATATTTGCAGCAGAAAATAAATGTTTTCAAGTGACACTAAACAATTCATTCATTCTAAAAATCTAAAAAAAAATCTCAATGCCAATTAATGGACATATTCCTGTCTTGGCCCATTTCTACACACATTCTGATGTTGACATTACTTTAAAGTATCAATGTACTTGGTGGGTCCATACTTGGAGGCGACTAGGGATGATTTATTGAACAGTTGTTTTTTTAATAGTCCAGAATTGGTTAATTCTATAATGTGCATTTCATCCATTCCTCCAGGTGCGTACGTTCACGGGTTCTTCATGGAGGGAGCCAGATGGGACACTCAGACCGGCATGATGGCCGAGGCGCGTCTCAAGGAACTGGCCCCAGTGATGCCCGTCATGTTCATCAAGGCCATCCCCGTGGACAGAGTGGACTCCAGGAACATATACGAGTGTCCAGTGTACAAGACCAAGTCTCGCGGTCCCACCTTTGTGTGGACCTTCAACCTGAAGACTCGCGAGAAGGCCAGCAAGTGGATTCTGGGTGGTGTGGCTCTCTTGCTGCAAGTGTAGATTACAGGTATTGCTGTAGAACTGTGTAAGAGGACAATCTTGTTTTGTAAGATAGCAAGGGTGCCAAATTAATTACCTTCGGAAGAATTAATTAGTTTTCAGTTGTACGATTTTACAAATATATTTTTTTACATTTAAATGAAGATATATTAGTTGTTTTTTTTACTTTAATATTGAATGGGAAGATTTCATCTTGGACTCGGCGAAGTATTATTGTAAGATTGTAAGTAAATGTGAAATGAAATGTGGTATGTACAAATATATTGAAAGAAAAAAGTAAAGGAATGCATTGTTTTGTAGTAAACATTTTTTTTCCCAATAAGGTGATGTTTAGTCGTAAAAAGGAAAGAATTAACAGAAATATGAAATATTGTGGACCTGGCATTTCCCCATGTATTTTGAACAATGGCTGCAGACCTTGGAACACTGCAGATCAGTTATAAATGTTGGTCGGTGCGCTATTCTTTTAGATATTCAAACTGTTCATGAAAAGTATCGAGATGTACAGGGCGGTTAAATTCCAAATTCAAGAAATTACCCTTTTTTCCTGTTTTATTGCATAGCAACTTATAATATTGAAATTCCTCCTGAAATCATAGCAATAGCCTGCAATTTTGGGTCTAAAGCCAGGCATACCGGTAGTCTCACCATTGCTTCTCAGAATAAGTTTAAAATTTACATTCAATAAAGATCACATTTTGATGCATGGGCTAAGAAAGATTACTAATAAGTTCGGGCATTAGTAATTGTTGCTAAGCAGTTATTGTAAACTCCCCAATGTCACTATATATCACTAGTACAATACATGCGTTCCTTTAAATTTTTTCAGCAGTATATGTACAACTCCTTGTACAGGTAGTTATTGTTTCCACCTTGAATCAGAATGTTTTCTCTTGGACTAAACTAAAGGTTATCGAAAGAATTCAAGTAAATGCAACATGAAATGGGGTCTGTTTTAACAAATATATGTACAGATCTTTTTGTACCGGTGTATGCAGTTCTTGAAAGTTTATATCAATCCTGAGAATTTTTGCTACAAATTGTGAAAATCTAATGAAGACATCTGGATTCAATGATTTGGCACAAGGACCATCAATATTTTGATGTTTCAATTTACCGTATACAGAAACTTTCAACTATACTTGTCAATATCTATTAAAAATAATGAAATCTCGTCCACCAAATGCTGTGTACCTCCGTCCATTCCTGGGAGTTTATCCCACATTTTGCCTGTGATTCTGTGCTATTTCATTCTGAGTTTGGAAAGCACTAATTGTTGTCAATATTGTTGCCTTGTTGAATTGGTTCTTGAATAAATTAATTTACATTGCATGTGTTATTATTCATCTATCGGTGCCCTTCAAGTAATACAGTATTGTGGAAGCTTACTAAGACAGTTTGCAGGATCTGTACAAACTCCCCATCATGGAAATACAAAATCTCAGTTATACAAAGACTTAACGAGAGCACTTGCCGTCTAGTACCCGGTAGTAGATATGAACGCTTTGTGAAAGGATTCCCAGAATTGTACATTTCCATTATGGGATTGCATTCTGCATAACTACCTGTCAGACACTCCAAGGTTTATATCATGTCAGAGACGTGCATTTCAAAGCAATATTAAGTGAGTTCACTATTCCTCAAAATTGTCCTCTCATGCTCTCTTGACAGCGATAGCACATCAGTCTGCTACTGACGGAAGATATGAAGTCGTGCCGATGTCGGGAGAGAATGGGGTACTCCAGATGTGATAAATCACAATCATGTACAACTTAGGTTAAATTTGTTGACTTTCTCTCCAAGTGATATTCTGTAGATTTCTTTGGCAATATGCATTTCTTCGTTAGGATTCTTTCACAAAAGACTACAAAACAAGACATAATTTTAAATGTATTTATCTTTAGGAGTTCAACCCATAACAATGTTGATAACAAAGTACCTATCAGAGGTACCTGAACGTAGAAAACCTTGGCTAGAACAGACTGATCTACAGGACTAGCAACACAAGGCCTTTTAAAGGTACACAATCACAAATTTCGATGATCGATGTAAGTTGGTAAGCAAAACAAAAGTAGAATTGATAATAATAAATAGGTGTATCCAGTAGATGTAGGATTCAGAAAATCAGTACATTGTGTTTCTAGATAATTTTCCGACTCGCTTATTCGCCAGAATAAAATGAACGAAAATATGAAAACATTAACAAGTACCAGTAGTGAGAAACTAGGAATAAAATAGCACTTGTTTTGACAATGATTAAATGTTTAACTTCTCTTATAAATATTTGACCATTAAATAGGCCAACTTGCTGCGACTGTATACCTTTAAATGTTGGAAGTGACCGATCTACAGGATTAGCAACACAAGGCCTTGGAAGTGCTTGCATTGTTGAGCAAATATCTCCCACATACTCCGCTATCAACGTATCACATATGGCGACAGTGCACTGACAGGTACATGGGTTCACTTGTATGTCCACATGTTAGTACATCTAGAGTAGCAATAAAAAATAGACTTGCACAAAGTTCTCTTTTCTCACTGTGATATATATATGCACTATTCTCCTGACAATAATATTAAAGTACATGAACAGCATCAATTCCAAACTATACATTATCTGCTGCTATATATGTAGCAATAAAATGTAGATCATTATATATATATTTTTCTAATATCTTTATGGTTTTTACTTGTATTCATAAAGATTCAATCAACAGAAAATCCCTCTGACACTTGTATAGAAACTTGGGTAACTGAAAAATTGAAATATCTGTGGTAAATGAACTTTATCTATACTTCAACAAAATTAACTAAGGGCCAGTTACTCGGTGGCCATTTTGGATGTACAAGTTTAGCATTATAATTATTATACTATTTTAATAACACTACAAGCTCCAGGTACTATTCGAGAACGTGCACATATATCGGAAGAATGGCACCAGGGGTGCATTTCACGAAAAGGGCGTGTATTTACACTGGACATAAATTACGCGGATTTGCTTGTATTACGTTTTACGTCCGACATAAATATACACCCCTTTCGTGAACCTAGATTACTACAAAACTAAAATATTTGTTGCCATCGCTGGTTCATGTAATAGTGACAAGAGGGCCGCTAAATATTTCTCAATCCTCAGGTCATCAATATCACTCAGTGAGAAAATACTACATTTTATCTAATTCTTAATGTGTTAATATAATGATAAAGTGTGGTAATGTCTATGCAATCCATCCTTTTGGCAAGGGAATCTGATATACGGTAGAATATTTTCACGCCTATTTTCTGACTGAAATGTATGTCTATTCAGTCCTTTGGGCAAACCTATTCTACTATCTTGCAATATACTAGAAAAAACAGCTAGGATAATCTTTTAATATAATAATGAATTCTGGTTAAACAGGTTGTTCTGATTAAAACAATTCCTATTTAACTATGTCCAGAATAACATTGGCATTCCTGATATAGAACATACTACAAACCTATGCTGACTGGTGTATATTTAGTGTCTTAGAAATTTCAATAAAACTAGAATAAAAATTGAGATAGGATAGTTAAAGATAAAAATTAGTATATGATGTAACTATTTTTTCATTCAAGCCACCAATAGCTAAATTAGTGAGATTTTTTAATACCATGTGGAGTTGGATGTTACCAATTGAATTACAGATGGATAATTCATCCAGTTAAAATGTACATGGAATCAGCTTACGATGAAAGTAGTAACACAATATATATGCAGACAAACAAATGGGTACTGGTAAGTAACATTGACTAGTTACTATCAGCAACACTTGAACACATGTAGTTACTATCAGTAACACTTGAATAGTTACTTTATCAGTAACTCAAAAAGACTGCATACAACACACAGTCACTAGTCTCTTGACAAAGTGATTCAAAAACAAATCCTAAATGCACTTAACAATAAAGTACATGTCAAATAAAAAGATAAAACATGACCCAAGTACCTACTGGCTCTGATTTTGAAATTGCAGTTCGTTGATTCAAACATCGAAAGTGGCTTGACACACGCAGTTCTTTCCTTGGATGAACGTCCAAGTGAATACTGATACTGCAAGACAGAGGCGACGTATTAATTGAAAAGATATTATGTGATCAACCCTGAGATTACAGAACGTTTTTG
Source organism: Lepetodrilus pustulosus (assembly GCA_032355345.1). Taxonomy (NCBI): domain Eukaryota; kingdom Metazoa; phylum Mollusca; class Gastropoda; order Lepetellida; family Lepetodrilidae; genus Lepetodrilus; species Lepetodrilus pustulosus. The sequence goes on from JAULBP010099173.1 coordinate 7,800, forward strand.
AGAAAGAACTCATGCTCAACTCGAGGCTTTCCTCACAAATCTCCATCCACAATTTGAGCTTGAGCACGAGATCGTACTCGAAACGGGTCATAATCTAGGGATCACATGATGGTCTACGTAACATAAACTACATCCTGAATAAATTTCATCAAGGTGCATGAGCTTCAATGAGGGTAAAGAACACATTTAAAAGGGACAAACAAGCTCCATGCTAATTTGCTAAAAATCACTCGTTGCCACCAGCAGGCCAAAGGTTAATAGATAAGAATAGTCATTACCCAGATGTGATCGAAGTGAATCGGGGGGGAATCGACTTAAAATGTCTTATTGCAGTGCAATCACCAGGTAGATCAATGGCCAGAAGTAAATCAACTGCTCTGTAAACACTATGTACATGTTGTAATGCTGTGACACAGTCTGAAACACACTGGCATGACAAGTTGGGGCTGTACTTCATCTTGACCATGAAACATGATCACAGGTTTTCTGGACATGATATGTATCGTTATTCCAGTAAATAGGGTAGTATGAAAAGTTGGTGTATAATGAACGAGGAAAATACAGCTACATGTATATCTTAAGAAGCACAAAGTCTGTGTGGAAGATGAACAGAAAAAATACAATGCAAATTGTATGTAAGATCTTTAAAAAAAAAACTATTCATACAGAGAAAACCGATAAACATCATTTGGTCAAAATAAGAAACAGTATGGGCAGGACATTTCAATAATCTAATATGTCTAAACATTTTAAATGATATTCAGATCGAATTTTTTTTCCAAAACCATGATCTTGTCCCTCCATAAAATAAACAAGTCTAAATATTAACGTATTAAATTGAACCAGTAAAATGTATAGTATAGTATAGTATAATAGTCAGAAATAAATAAAACAGAGAAGTATATTACTATATATTTAATCCTCTCCCTGCTGGATTAGCCACAGACACTGCTCTTTAGGGCATCTCTGGTTGCCTGCAGCAGGGAAAGTGTTAATGGAGAGAAACAGTATTTCCATAACCATAATAACCTTCAAGAAACCTGTGTCATGAAGTAATTGCAGTCCTGCTGATATCTTGCAATGCTAAAATTGCTTCGTTAAACTGACCTCAGCTGATGTTTAAAACTATCCGATTATAATACTTGAATGCAACAACAAATCTGATAATTCTATAGCGAGACTGGTAATGAAATCATCTGCGATACTGTAGGTAATTTGTAATGCAACAAACATTTATTTTACAAATTCAACATTGTTCACACTGACAACCCAGTAAATGTCTCCATCTGCGCTAATCAACTAGGGTTACTCAAACATGAATTCTCGATATATACAGGCATGCGCACACACAGCTATGTCCATGATATGTGAAATTCGTTTGGCAATTCTGGATAAATATAACGTCAAGGCCCATGGATATATCAGACAAGCTACCATATCTACTTGCAGGATGTCAATCTTTCAAATCATTAATATTCCAATGCTACTGGGAATAGAAACATTTTTAAAACCTATTATACCATCTTCATCAACAAATCACGAACATTACTATAAAGTAAATGTATCTGTGAGATATACTTCACATTACAAATAGCAATACGACACAATTTCGCTTCTCTTCCTACCCACAAAACATACAATTTAAGGTAAGCCGTTCCTTTCAACTGTGCGAAGTCTACTCGGAGAGATGTGTGACATCATTGTACTGAGTGGAAGGAACAGCTCTCTCACACATTCCTCGCAGAAGCAAGATGGCAACAAAGAGTGCCCTTAGATGTGTGATGTCGCTGTACTTTGCCTGTGTGGTCTGCAACACCTCACTAGCGAGGAGACCTCATAGGTTGTGGACAGTGTGCGGTTTTGTTCCTTTTACGAAACAGTGTCTGGAGTAAGGTACTGCGGTGAAAGGAACAGTCCCAAGGTCATCAAGGACTTGCATCACGTCCTTGAGATCCAAACTCGGTGTCTTATCCTAGGCTGTGTCTCTCACCCTGTGAAAATTGTCCTGAAGACAGCGTGATTATGTGTGTTCTAAAAGTAATCCAAACATCAACCAATAAAATTTTGTGTTGAAAGAATACATAACTCGTCTTCTCACATTTCAACAAATACAAATCTGAGCTCTCCGATTGGTTCAATTTGACATCTATCTGTAAACTATTCATCCTGACCTCGTAGGAAAAAGACCCCAAAAAGGAGTGGCCCTATTTGTCAGTGACGGATGTAAGGAGGTTGTGGACATGTGTTTTGGAAGATGGACCAGAGGAGACTGGCAAAATATTATCCACTGGCGTCCCACTTCAGTAGGTCAGGACAGTTCTTTCTTCCCCTTTCCCAGGGTAGAAAACACAGGGTTCTATAGAACAGGGTGACTGGCATCATGGTGACTGCACAGTGGGCTAAGGAAGTACCCGGATAACAATGCTGTAGTACTGCAGCGCCCTCTACTGGCTGTAGTCGACGAACTGGCGACGTTGTTGCCCACCAACTCGTAGTATTGCCTATTTGTCATCCTCCTGTCATCTCCTCGCCCTGAAAGATACAATGTCATAAATAAGGAATGCTATGTCATAAGGAAAGCAGTGTCCTAAATCAGGAACAGGATGTGAATAAATTGTCACAATTCTTGAACAGAAATCAGTTGGGAGAGAATTGAGAATCTATTGTTTAGATCTCCGACATATGAAGAAAAAGTCTCATATCAGAGTTTTGATGTGGCTAGTCATGTTTTAGATAGCAAGGAGTGCAACCAAAAGGGCTCAATAATATTAAACAAGTAGTTTTAACGAGTAGCATTGAAGAAATGGAAAACTTACCAGAAAAAGAGATAGAAGAAATCTTATCAAGACAGATGAAGCATTGAACAAGCACACCATTTTACGTCAAGCAGGAATGGTTAGGCATGATATCCGACACACCTCATGCAGTAAAACCAACACTCAATCAAAAAAACTGCACTGTTACACTGTTCAGAATTCTTCTTGGTTCAACCCAACATCCCCAATAAAACTAACATCAGAATTGACTACTCGTCTGTATCATTCTATATACCGTAAGAGTGAGCGACTGAAAATCTACATTCTACATCATAAGCCTTAAATCAGTTTATCCACCATACGGTGAAGCACAAGTCATGACATAAAAATATCATATTTTCCCATATGGTGCATAACACATGGAATGATTTTCATTGGTCAGTTAATTCAATTTTCTCACGCCTGTCATAGACAGGACTATCATTTTCATTAATAATATTATCCTACAAAATTACTACAGCCAAATTCTGGAATTAATCATTT
>JAULBP010099184.1:0-11097 GCA_032355345.1 Lepetodrilus pustulosus
ATTGTATGTAGTGATATTTATTAATTTGGCTTTTTAACGCTGGTCCTCTTGAAAAAGATTCAAATACTTATAAATAATTTCCTGATCAAACTAAAATTTTAATGAGGATTTTTTAACAAGACTTCAAGATGGGCATGACTTTGTACCTAAAATAGTTTGTAACCTCGGGGCCAACATTCTGATCAGGCAGTATATATATTTTTTTACTACAGTGCCCCCTCAATATAACACGGTCTGGTGCACTGTAGACTCTGATACAACGCAGGATCACACGGGATCCCATTTTTATTTTCGTTATTTCCCTGTAATACCGTTTAATTAAGGCGGGTACTACAACGTGGGGGGTATGTCATGGACCCCAACTTCAGCGCTATATCGAGGATACATTATTTTAAAAATGAACGTCCTCTTGCTCTCTTTGAGCATGTCTTTATATGATTATTAAGTCAATAGAGTGAGTCAATTTTGTTTTCTAGATAGCGTACTCGAAATTGAGCGCCTCCTGTTGGTAGGATGCCACCGTCAGATCGGATCCACGTTATATTTGGATACGGAATTCCTGTGGCTGCACATCTGAGATCGGAATTCTCCCCTTCGCCAACAACCAGAACAGCAGTCGTCTCTCCTGGTCGAATGACAGGAGCAACTGAAAATAAAAATAAAATTCAATTATTTTATTTGCTTTATGCAACAATTACATATGATGGGAGATACTGCAATACATCTTCAGAGGCAACCCCACAGTTTGTGCAATTGGCTGGCTTAATTAATAACATCATTTTCATTTGCTGCCAGTCAGCTGGAACTACTTTGACATTTGACTGTGTCAATTTCATCATCTGATTGACACGTTTACACAAGACCCCATGTTACCATGGTTACCAGAGTTGATGAGTTGCCTTCTGCAGTATCTATCGTAAGTTACATTTTATCCATATATGATTGTATATGCTATATCCATATACAACTTTGTATATTTATCGTAAGGCCACTCGATATAAAAATTATCATATTAAATAGTACCGTAAACACATTATACACTAAAACCCAATAAGGAGGTCCAACTCAGTAAAAACACGTTACAGTGTCCAGAGCAGCTCACGTAAAATTGTGTTGTAATATCTGCAAACACCTTAGAGCATGCATTCCCTGAATCTGATGAGCACCAACCCATGGATTCATTTTCATCCATTGCCTTGAACTGGTGAAAACGATATGTTTGTTACTGTCAACATTGCAATTAGAGTTATAATGGTTATCACTTTCTATCCCTATGAACAGTGAGACATAAATCACCCTGACATTTGCAATGCTAACTGAAGTTTGATTGGTCCATTGGAAGTAGATTTCTCCTTTAGTATTGTACAGATACAGTGTCTACCCGGTACATGGTCTATAATAGGACTTGCAAAGTTATCTTGGTCTGAAGAATCTTGTGTAAGTGGTCTACTAAAAACAACCAATGAATTGTCTTTGTTGTGCGGTCATTATTGTTCATTGCAGGCACTTACAATTGCTATAACATCTGCTTGTGTGATGCACATTTCTTACTTGAAACTTAGTATAATAATAATATTGAAACTAAAATATTTAACATTGCACCCAGCTAGTTATGACATCTACATACATCACACATTTAAAAAAAAATGTAGTTCATTGTGAAATTTCCAACTCCGAATTTGACCTCCTTATTGGGTTTCAGATAACACAAATTTTCAAAACTTTATTGGACGGTTTGAATTAATAGAGTAATTACGGTTTATATATAAAATTAACCCTTTACCTTGAACAGTTAATAGTCCGATCTTGCTGGGACGATGTTGAAAGTCGATGGCCTGAATCCTGACGTAACACTGGTACTTCCCAGCATCCTGTTGTCGCAACCTCCTGACAATCAACATGTATGTCACCCTGTTCTCGGGGCCGCGTTTCTTCACCTCGTATTTCCTCTTGCCTCCCTCGATAGGATTGATTGACAGATCGATCCTCAAATCCTTGCTGATGATCTGATTAGAATCCAAATGTTCCCAGACCACCTGACAAATAGGATACACATGTGGTTAGAAGAATCAAGCATACCTGGAGTTAATACATTGTACTAGTATTCATGAGTATTGCTGCGATCGAAATTAACCATGTTAACACTAGTCTGCTAAAGGTATCCTTAAGGACTAGTAAAGATTCATGTCTTTTGTTATTTGTATCACTACTACATGTATTAGGACTAGTAAGTTTTAAAGTTCATTTCGATCCCCGAGTAGAGAAATTTCGAGTAGAGAAATTAATTGTTTATCCTGTTGTTTGAATGTTGCTGTGCACATTGCCTTCCAATGATGACATTCAGGGGTTATCAGTCCTAATTGTTTAAAAATTGGGGTTTTCATGTTGGTTAGGAGCCACTTCTAAGAATTTTTCACTTATACTTTCATAGCGATCAAAATTAACACTAGTCCACTAGCGCAGGTAATTTCTCCCAATGCTAAATGTATCAAAGGATTAGTAGAAATGCATGTGTTTTGTTATTTGTATCACTATTCGGAATAATAAGTTTTAAAGTTAATTTTGATCCCTGCTTGTCAGGGCAGGTGGAAACCTACAACATCTGTAGCACTGAATGTTGCAGCAAATTCTGAACTGCCTCACACATTGTAAATTAACCAATCGTTAACTAATCAGAAATGTATTAAATGTGACTAAAACCTGGTGATTCTGTTTGTTTGCTACTGTACAGTTGAGTCGCCCCGTTCTGCCAACTGGTTTGACCTCGGTCCAGATCTCGTCTACAATTTCAGGATCTTGAGCGGCAACTGGAATAGATGAATCATGGTGTGGTCATGATATGTGATATGGTCATACATAATTTCTTAAATTTTAGTTATAATATTTCTTCAATAAATTTTTTTTTACTAAGTTACTGTCAGTTACAAACTACATTTGTACACATTTACTTTGAACTGAATCTAGTGTCCACTTCCCAAATTTGGTACTACTAGTGTATTATATATAGTGATTGCGACTGAAAATAGTATCTAAATTACAATAATGATAAATACATGTACAAGTAGAAGTGTTTTCCTTTCATTTTCACAGGTTTGGTCCCGTTTATCTGTTTATGACCGGGTAGTACACTGTAATGCTTCATTCTTCGTACTAAACAAGGCACGTAATTAATTACCGGTTACGGTACATTGATTTTATACCAATGGTATGTAGATGTGCTTGCTTGTTTTAAAAAAGGACAGCACTTATGACTAACATGAGCTTGTTTTATTCAAATGGTTGGTTTCGCTACAACAAACCGCCATTTTTCCGGAAATAGGAAATTGTCAGGTACTGGGTGAAAGATTGTTTGATAACTTACCTGAGCAGACAACCGCCGCTATGATCGCACAGATCAGAATAGACTTCATTTTCTTCTTCACATCTGACACAAAATCTTTGAAAAACTATTCACCGAGAAAATATCATAAAACGTAAGCACACCTTCAATCAATATACCTGCATGCTTAGCGTACCTGAGGTCACGTGACAATATTTGTATATAGAGGACAATTTGCTTTAATTGGTGACAGCGTTACAGAAGCATTTTTATTAAATATTTAGTACTGTTGCAAGCACCCCAAAACATGTTTTACATATTTATTTAATGATAAAAGACTCGTTTATACAGATTATGTCACCATTTGTCGCACCTGTTGGGTTTTTCTGAAAGTAGAACTGTTCACTTTCGGAAACGAAATGTCGGAGTATTTCTAAACCAACAGCCTATACTAAAGATTACTGACTAGGTTATTACACATTCTGAAACAAGCATTCTTCCCAGACAAATATGAATATTTTTACAGGCATACAATCACAGTTGTTTGACCTATTTATGTTTGAATTGTACACCCAAAAGATGTACTTATTCCCCAACCCTTCATAGTTATCATAAATTTCATAGTTTATATGAATTAGTGCGACTGACTATTACTTATCTTGTCTTTGATGTATCAACTGATCTTATAAGGAAAGTGACTGACCATAGTGAGTTATCTCCCTTTGAATTAATATAATGAAGCAAATATGCCAACCCCTGCTTTGCACATTCAACGTAACCTATCATGCAGTTGTAACAAAGAACTAGTCCAAAACAACCACAAATATTTGTGATTGTATGCATTTAAAGGCATACAATGGTTGATTGACCTAGATAATGACCAAACAACCACAAATATACAACCGTGATTGTATGCCTTTAAAGGCATACAATCACAGATATTTATGGCCACTTTTGACTAGTTCTTAGCCATAAATATCTGTGATTGTATGCCTTTAAGGCATAATATCAGATATTTATGGTTGTATTATACTAGTTCTTAGTTAAACCTTCAAAGTACATTCACTTGATATACATAAAATCATGTTTGTACTTCCCAAAACCTTTCCACCGCTGTATGATATGTATGATAGACAAACTCCCAATGCAACCCCGCGATAGTCTGAATCAAGTGTATAAACTAGCGGTCGTCAACCTGATTGTGATCATATTTTATTTTGCTTTATTATACATGTATTAATGCAAGGGGACATAACTCAAAGTGGTACAACTAAAATATTTAACGACTTGATTACATTTCTTCACAGATCAGTTGATGCTTCACAGACAAAATAATTAATGCTTGTTAACCTGAATTCATATAAAATATGAAATTTGTGATAATTATTTATTATGAAATAAGTGCATTAGTAGATAACAACATTTGAGCAGACAAATCAAATGTAAGTAGTCTTAGATATAAAATTGTTTGACCATTTCTAGGTCAACCATCTGTGATAGTACCGTAATTCTCCTAATAGTTTGAACTCTCTAATTATTCGAACACATAAATTATTTGGCGCAAATTCTTTTTTTTCCATCCCAAATTATAAGAAAATTACCAATTTTTGGAAATCGTAATTTTCTAATTATTCAAACACCTAGTCTCTGAATGGCGAGTACAATTTTATGTGCAATATCTGATGATCCTTTGTGTTTGCAATGAAATGACAGCCGACAGAAAGATAAGTGGGCCTGTGCATATTTTAGAACACATAATATGTTCATATACATTTAATTTGAATAATATCTGCACTCTCCACGGTATTTAAAAAAAAAAAATCATCACTTAGATTCTATGTATTCATGTCAATCAATATTTTGTAGATGTTTCTACTCTGTAAAATGTCTATTGAAATGAATAAAAGCTCTCTTTATGTGTGTGCATGTGTGTGTGTATTGGGCATGTCGAGTGAATATTAAAACAGTAGCCAGTTGGTCAAGTACATTTATGGATAATGGCCTTACTTGAATCAATTGTATTACAAAGATAGATAGATCTACCAGCTGTAGTCTCCAGGGTATCCTTTCACAAAGCTCTCTTAACTACTAAGAGAGCAGTAGCGCTCGCTTTGCCGATAGCTAATACACTGCTAAGAGAGTTCTACCAGTCTCTTAGTAGATAAGGGAGTTTCATGAAGCGATACCCAGGAGCCTAATGCATGAAACAAGACTACACCGGTAGTTTCGACCTAAACCAGAAGTTCCTGACTACACGTATAGCAGAAAGGCTGCAATGCATGATGCAGTTTCATGCATTAGACCCCAGAACTTGCAGAAGCATGGAAAACCATGCATTTATATTAAAATTTGATTTATTGTAAATTATATAGTATACACATTTCAATAGAGAAATATTGATATTACAATTCAGTCAAGTTTGTGACATACAATACCACCTGTCAAATATTGAATAGGGCTCGAGTTCATGAACACCCATAATCGAGTTTTCGAATTCTCATTACACCAAAGTAAGTCCAATTTGCAGGTTTTTATTAATACATGTATGTAATATCAAAACTAAGTGTAAGATATATTTTATACATAATCATCATCATGGTAATAGACAGATGGATGTATTTATGACCAATTTCATATATTGAAAATCAATCACATTTATTCATCTCCATTCACATTGTACATTACTATTTTTCAATGCATATCAATGTATCACTCTAACGCTAATAATAATAATAACAATAATGATAATAATAATAAAAAAAAAAATATATATATAATCATTATGACAATGATTGTACTAGATACAAAATGGTACAGTACAGTCAACACCCGTTTATCCGAGCGGTTGCGTTCCCGGTAAAATCGTGCGGGTAACTAAATTTCCAGATGTCCGAGTCAATTTACATTCAGATAGCAAGGGAACCGAATATCCGAAGTCTGGATAAACAGGGGTCGACTGTACTTGTACATTCCCTGAACTATAATACAAATAGGGTTTATATGCTTATGTTACTACTATAGATCCTCCTGTGTAAATGCTCCAAATATTGATGTGTGCATAGTGTCCTTCGATATAACGCCCAAGTTGGGGTACATGACATCCCCCCACCCCCCACGTGTCATAGTGTTATATCGAGGGGGCACTGTATGTACAAGTGGTGCCTCACTTGACAATACTCATTAGCAGGGCTCCAGTCTAAGACTTACTTGCCCACATGGCAAGTCAGGGCAAGTTTCAAAGGCACCAGGTACAAGTTAAAAAATAGATTGCCCACAGTGCAATTGAACTTGCCCCTGTTAGTCGAGCATATGCTAGTTTCAAGCCCTGCATTAGTCACCAGGTACTTTATACCTGTAAATTCATGATAATTTAGGTAAATTCATGACAATTTACATAATTCATGATAATTTATGCAAATGCTACTTCTCCAGGAGGTAATCCTCAAAATTAACTTTAAAAAATAAACAAGAAAATTTCATGTGAACATGGTGAAAGACACCCAACTTTGAGTGATTTGTTCTTTTGTGTGACTGAACAAATTGAGCCAATATTTGATTATGTCTCATGAACATTAATTTTTTGAACATCTTAAGAGGACATCCAAAGCACAGATGTCCCACTTAGATCTTTGCTTTGCTGATATTCTAGGCAACATATTTTTTTTTTGCCTGGGACAGCAACTTGAATTACCAAGATGCTTCAATAACTAATCCATTAGTGCCCTCCCATTTCATAATCGATTAATATTGTATATGAAATTTGAGTTGGAAACTGGTCAGACAACTAATTGGCAATAAAAGTTACTTATTTAATATCAATCAGACAATTAACAGAAATCATGGAAGTTACCAATGAGTGAGTGAGTGATTATGGAGTTTAACGTTGCTGCGGGAATCTTTCAACCATTTGCGACGATGGAAGTTGCCAACCATTCTCACTTGCTACCCATTTTGGAAATTCAGAATGGATTACAATTCACATACGATATATTGCCATGATTTGAGTGTTAAAACGTACATGTACCTCTAATCCTATTACATTTTCATATCTAGCTCCAAGATTACGACATTGTTTTAGTTTTGTTCACAAATCCCCATGCAAAATTTTAGATTGAGCATGAAATCATATTCAAAAGGTTTTGTAATCTCGGGTTCAGATTTCTATATGTTGGGATCTCATCTCTATATGTTCAGATCTGATATTGAAATGTTCAGATGTGACCTCTAGATGTTCAGATAATAGCTCAAGACAGTTCAGATAAGACTTCAACAGTTCAAGACCTGTCTATTTTCAGAAGACAATATTGAATGAGCATTTTAATGAACAATCAGCACTACTGTCAAATAATAATTTATTTTTAATCATTACAACAGCGTTATCTATGATAACACCATCCTCGAAAACCCTAGCTATTGTGACTCCACTACCTTCCGTCAAATACCCTGGGAGCACTGCCTATTCAGAACTCCGTTTTTGTTTAGCGAGCATCACTGTGAATAATTAAAAAATTATCTAGACATGCCTCTGCTGCGTGGGTTTTCGAGGATGTGATAACACACACACAAGCTCTGTGTACTAGAAACATACAAAACAAAACACACAAAAGTACAAAACAATTACACATGCTTGCTTATAGTCAACATGGTCAAGATTTGATAGTACATATTCTGTTTATTTAATCTCATTAAAATCAGAATTGAAGCTGATGTTCAGATATTTGGCCATCACTTTGTTGAAAAGGAATATCAAAATTTCTGGAGCAAAACAAGAGCTGATAATAATCAGATTGCTATTATTCAAATAATGTAGTATAATTTATGATGCACAACTGTAATGAAGATGTTGCAAGAGGTATATGCTTGGTATGAACTGTGATGAGGTGGGTGTGGTGTGGTGCTGTGTGGTGTAGCGCTATGATGGTGGTGGTGGTTGTTGGGGGAAGGTGGGGGTGGGTGGGGTTGGAGAAGGAGGCATAAAGCAATCTTGCAATACTGCAGCTCAAATGATGGCTATTTTCATCATAGACATCACAGTTTACAATGCTGTTGAACGGTTCAGGCAAACACCATACAGATTGACAACATCCAATGGATAACAAGCTTTTGCAGACAAGTAATGAAAAAACATTTAACAACACATACAAAAATCATTCAAATGTTGACAAGGTTGAAAAACAAAAGCAGCACATTTATGCAATGAGATTTCACATTTTTACCATTCACATGTGTATTGGAGGGATCACAAACTCAGATCAACAATGAAGATTAAGGTATTTTGGATGCTAATGTCAGAAATTTTAGGATTAATGTCAACAAAGCAGGTATCTTAAAGTGGCAAGATAATCTTTGCATGCAATATTGCATAATAATAATAATAATAGTAATGCATATTTATAACGCGCCTATTCCATGTTGTACACATGCTCGTGGCGCTACATATATTAAAGAACAATTTAAAACAGTTTTCTATGTAATATCTATTATATTTCAAATGATTAATAACTAAAGAAAAATATAAGAAAAAACTATAAAAACAAATAATACGATTTTGTATCGTCAATGACAGCAGGTCATTGATTTAAACAGAGATCAAACTTGTTAAACACAAAGGGTTAAGACATTGGAAGAGAATTCAGGAAGAAATCTGACATAATTGTCAAAATGGGGCTCTCCTGGTTCCGGCTGTACTTAATTATTGTAAATCATAAAATGTTAGCGAGCATAAAACTTTAACAAATTTAACGAGTTACTCTTAGACGTTAACATTTCATTCATTAATATTTTATAGTATTCCATAGATGTGCATGTGCACTGTATTTACATTTTGTGAGTATTTATGGACAAGCTTGTTAACATTTTATGACGCTAATAGGTCGATAATCCACTAGTCGCTAACAAATTTAATGACGCCAACATTTTATGATTTACAGTAATTAAAATTTAAAAAATATGGTTAATAAAGTGTTGTCTGGGAAATATAGTTGCATCAAAATATGGAAACCCTGTTTACCTATATGCAAAGACAATCTTGCCTCTAATATCCCATTAATATCGATGATTCTGAGAAATTGAGTACCGGTAAATGAGTGAATGAGTAATTTGAGTATTTCTATGAAATTGCAGGAATGCATTTATCTAGGTACATCAAGACTTAATCAACATGTAAAATATTTATATAAATTTATCTACACCAGTTAGGTATTAATTACATGTAATGCGAGACATGGGTGATAGCGTAATGTTAGAAAATTTGGACTTCGAAGCCAAAGGTTCCGGGTTTAAATCCCATCCGGGAAGACCATCGTCAATGTTCATGAAAGTTGCCTTTCTGACACGATAATGATAGGATTCACTTGTCTGTACCATGTCAATAGCAGTTATCCTCCTTGATCTGTTAGTACCAGCCGGTGCTCTCAGCTTTACTGCAACATTAGTGGCATTTTATTTGCCCATCCGGCTAGGTAAAAGTCTGCCGCTCTGGTCTGGCTTGGTAATTTTATTTGACGAGCTACCCGGCATATTTCTAGCCGAAGTGAGCCAACCGGAGCATCTTGGTTAGATTCGGCTAGTCTGGTTGGGAAAAAACCCAGGCTATTTAGTAGACTGAGCCAGGTTGCGCCGGATTGTTTCATTTGCCATCTTGCCGTCACGTGATACGCCGGTTTCTGCAAAACGAGCAGCCCTATTCAGTGGAGCACCTTCTGGAGCTAAAAATAGACTAATGGGACTAATTGGATTCAAAACAATTGATAAGACACATCTAAAATGTCCGCATTCTACAATAGGACATAACAAGTATAGTCCAGTGCAACAAACACTGTAAAGATGGGTGAATAAATAACATAATGCCACTGATTTTGGCACTAGAAGGTACTCTCATTACAGAATTGTTCATTTTAAATACATGGTAACACTATGCGTAATGAAATATAACATATGAAAGTACAAATATTATATATATATATCTACTGAAATGAACTTGTATATAGCGGATATCCTTTGCAAGATGTACAAATATATATTGAACAAAATGAACAAATACAATATATATAGCATATGAAATATGGATAAATATTACTCTGGGAATGAAAATTCAGCAAATATACCAATACGTATGATATCAAGTTACTGTTGGGCTTGAATCATGTTTCACACATGCAAACCATGTGTCAAACTATAATAATACTCCTATTCTTGTGTTCAAGCAATTGAACTCCGACATACAAAAGATAATAGCGCTTACAAAAGAAAAAAAAGAGAAGCAAATTGTACATAATATAGATATATCACACATGCATACATTTATTCTCCAGGGAATCGTTTCTTGAAGTTCTCTTATCTGCTATATGATCATAGTTTTCTCATTATCATCTCTTATACATGGGGATCAGGAATTTGAGAACTTTGAGAAACGATACCCAGAATGTGAGACCAATAATCAACCCCAGTGAGACCAATAATCAACTCCAGCAAACGTGTAAACAAACTGCCGACTAATCTTGTCGAGGCTTATCATGGCGTATCCAGGGTTGCGTTCAATCTGCACATGGCTGCGAAGCCACTGAGCTAAACTGGGGTGCGTTCAGCCCGCGCTACTTTTCTCTATGCTACTTTTCTAAAAGTAGTGGCTGGCTTAAAGGGGCAACTTCATACTTGCACGTATTTAATCATAATTTTTTAATATTTTTATTATTTTTCTACATAATGTTAGCAGTTAGTAAAAAAATATAAAAAAAATATACCATAAATATATAACGCTACTTTACCCATTTAAAACT
>JAULBP010099195.1:0-11097 GCA_032355345.1 Lepetodrilus pustulosus
AATTGATGATGACTATCACAAATGAATGTAGTTTACATTTATTACTCAAATATAGTGCTACATGCTCATACAAATCTATGATTGTATGCCTTTAAACTGACAAACCTAAATGAAGTAATCAAAAATAAATAAATAAATTAATTAATTAATATTTAATATTATTAGTCCAACATTAACTGTAAATACTTGGTTTAGAATTAGTATGATAGTCCAAATTAGAATTGCACCATCGGTGGAATCTTGACAACAGTTTGGTTTGAAACAGAAAAGAACGTAACTAGACCTATACCTTGTATTCATTCAGTCTGTTCGCCACAACGGATAGGTATTCTAAAAGACCAAACCATTACTTCTATTTGCTCGAGACTGTTAACAGTTACGAAAATGTGTTGTTTATCACGCTGGTTGTCCGGACCGACTGTCCACCTCACCAGACTGTTGTTGGTATAGTCGGTGTATATGTGCACTCGGACAACAAGCTGACCGACTCTTGGCAAATACCGCTTGGACACTGGCGATCAATCTTGGGCACGAACGACAAAGGTCCTCAACCTTACGGGGCAAGTGCCGAACGTCATCCGAGAAGATCAGAAAGTAAAAATGTAAAACAATAATTGATCTCGTCACATTGGAAGTTGCCGATGGCGAAAATCTAAAACAAAAAAGCAACGCGCGTGCATTCGGACAAAGATTCCAATCCGATGTTTTCAAGTAGAGATGACCTAAAACCCTTGTCCATTGTGTGGGGCATAATCAATTAAATAGACACTGCAAATCCTCACTGCGTATGTCGTTGGCACGTGCAGGCTTTGACCAGTGGCGACTGTTAAGTGGACAGCGTCCAAACGACCAGTAGAGCGCACGCCGCAAGTTCGTGGGATCAGATATCCTGCGCGAAATCATCTTTTGTTACTTTTTCACAGAAAAAAATACAATTAAAAAGATTAAATGTTTAATTAAGCATCAGCATGGTCACGTGTTGTCGTCACGTGATGTACGTGCTACTGGAGAGCAGATATCTGAGACAAAGGGATTCAAATACAATATTATGCATTATAACCGGACAAAGACCGAGGTTTGTCCAGATGGGCGGGGTCCGTGGCCAGCAGGTCAGCTGGGCGACAGTTTAAAATCCGGACAGTTGACCTCACGCCAGTGAACGTGATATGAAACCAAATGACCACGTGTATATGCATTAGTCCGGGGACACCTTCTCTACTTACAGACTGTGGGCGTGGCGAGGATCAACCAAATAGCAGTGGGGACCACGTGGGTAAGCACCGTCCATTGTTAAAGGGCGTGGCTATGGCTCAAGTTCTGAAGGGCAAGGTCACGTCGCCTAAGCCACATGCATTTAAACGACATGTTCTAAATGGCTTAATCGCGTTCATCTAAAAACCTGCCTAATCGAGTAAAACCGACAAAAGTGGAATTTTATGATAAAATCGATTGTGGGATCTTTGCACGTTCTTTAAGAAGATCAAGACTGGCCTTGGACATGTGCGCTGCGGCTCTAAGCCGACACTACCAGGTGGAGTCGCTAATGAGACAGATCACAGTCTTAAAGGTATCACCATGAATACAAGTATACCTTCATATAAGACTGATAGGTGCACCTGTATAGATGAAAGAGCTTCTTGCGGCTCAAGGGTATTGACAAGGTGACTACAGTGATATGGGGGATGTGTTAAATTCATCGTTCTTGGTTCTTAGCAGCTGGGCTGTATAAGACATTCTGAGAGAGAAACTGCCGTGTTATCAGGTACCCATATGCACCATGTTACGTTGTTTTATTTTTTTTTCGAAAAATAAGTTCACATTCTTGTTGGTTTTTTTATAACTAATTTATAGCATTAAAGCATACTATCACATATTTATGGTTGTTTTAGACTAGTTCGTAGCTACAACAGCAAAGTACACTCACATACATAAAATCATGTTTTACTTCCAAATACATTTCTACTGCTGTATAGTAGACAACATTCCATCCCATTCCAACTCCACGATATTGGAAAACCTGAATATTGTCGTATTTTTTTGGTTACTTCATTATATTAATACAAGGTACGACTAAAATATAAAACGACACACTTACGTTCGTTCAAACTTACATCAAAGATAAGATAATTAATGCTTCGTAACCTGAATATATATAAAATATCAAATTTGTGATAACTATCGAGTGTTTTGGGAATAAGTGCATTAGTAAATAACAACCTTTGGGTGGACAAACCAAACTAAGTAGTTTCAGGTAGAAATTAGTTTGGCCATTATCCAGGTCAACCATCTGTGATTCTATGCCTTTAATACTATGAGCTCCATAAATTCTAAATAGTAACTAGAAACACGTTGACGCAGTGCCAGTACAATGGCAAGCATTTTGGCTGTCAATAGTAGATTATATTTTGCTTTTGAACAATTAGTTTGTGTAGTGCAGCAGAGCAATGGGTGTCTTTTTTAAATACTTCATTCGAAACATACCATTTTTTTAAAATTACAGTTTGCTTCTCGACCCAGGAAGACTTTATTATCTTGAAGTTCCCAAAATCAAGACTACCTCTGATAACCTTGTAATGTACATGTATTTTAACAAATTTTCAAAATTCGAAAAATACATATCCAAGATTTTTCGGACAGTGCAGTTACCGACTAACAAAACTGGCTGTCAATTGCGCAGATTTTAAAATAATGACCATTAATATACGACATATACGTCCAGATACAGCAACGAAACAAAATGAAATCATAACATTGAACATGCTTCTAATATTGAACTATACATCATCAGATTGTTATAATTTAATAATGTAATGATATGTTTCACCTATTGTCATCGTCACTCACATTCTTTTTACTCACGTTGAATAATTGGCCTATATTAATTATAATTAAAAACATCATGCGAGTCAAAATTATGAAATCGTTTAGTTTAGTTTAAACATATTTTATTAGACGAAATGGATAGGTTACAAGTTATTTTTAAATGAATATCGATAATTGATATACCCAAGAAAACTATTAAATGTTGTCTTTTCAAATGCATATAATTTTATCTCCAAATAATACTAATAGTTTCTGAACTACTAACTATTCATTTGAGCGCTAAAATCAGAAATGTTCTATTTGGGTGACTTTTAGTTTTGTTGGTTATACATTTTCAAAATGTATTTGTCAAAAAAGTCTTTTCTGCATATCCATTTAATTTGGCAAAGATGACAAGTTCCATCATAGAACATTTCGAAATTCAAAACCCACTGGGGGTCTTAGTGTTGGTTTATACGTTGTCAGCAGTCAGTGTTCCTTCTCTGTGTCCAGTGTGATACGTGCCTTGGTGCCCACTGTCCTGTGCTATATGATACCTTGTGATCTGCATGTGTATATTTCTCCCCCGACATGTGTACATTAAAACCTAATGATAGATAAACTGGTAAAATATACCCTAGGCAGCTGTAGAGTAGATCCAACACCTAGACTCTCCCACGGTGGACACCCAGCTGTCCCCAAACCCCCACCCCCATGCCCCTGGTCCTGGGGACGCTGCCTCCCCTTCTCGACTTTCCCAGACTGACCACCGCGTATCCGGCAACACCGGCTAAGTCCGACAATAGCCGGTAAGTAATTTAACGACTTGTGTCCACTTGTGGTCAACGAATTACAAGCCAGCTGTATGGTAAAAGGCCATCTGAGGTCAGCGGACAATGTCCAGCAGCGGAAACTGAAGACGTGGGACAGCTTCCCCGGACACCGGGCAGTGGTGAAGTGACAAGTGGACACCTCTCGAATGCAGTGGGGTTAATATTATGTATGGACAGAGGGGATCAACGCCCATAAAGCTCGGGGATTACAGGCGGCCATTCCAGTGTCCATCTGAACATGACCAGTGTTGGCGTTAAGTGGCCAAATTATACCGCTGGACAATAGCTGGACACAGACCGGACAATGATGGACGCTCGAGGGCATCCTTTAATGGGGGCTCGGGTCAACAGTCTCACGGGGGTCATTTAGGGACATGATTTAGGAACCAGCTACAATCATAATTCTGAGGATTTGTGGACATGTGTCAAAACTCTAGGTGCCTGGTCAAGTCTAGGCATTGATATGCATGGGACGATGCGAGCCACAGAGATAAAATATTCCAAGAGGGGACACCAGGTGTTTGCTTAACCAATATGACCAAATGTATCAGTGTCTTTCCAAACGGCTATACATGTGAAGGAGAGTAATGTTGACTAGTCTTCAAATTAGTATTATTACTTCTTGCAAAATAAGATAAAATAACATATTCCAAGAGTGACAACAGGTGCTTGTTTGTCCAATATGGTCAAAGGTATCAATGTGTATTTTATGAGGGTTCATAATTTCAGTGACTATTTAACTTAAGTTTTATGATATAGAACTGTAGGATGCCTTTCAGCATACATGCCTAAATCTTTCTCAATCTCAAGTGTTATAACCCAACCACAATACACAATATATATTTATTAAAAAAAATATCTCCAATTCTGTATCCGCCCCATGATGTGAAGGAACATTAACTTTGAAAAATCTCAAAATCACCAGTACTTATTTCAGAACAAAAATACAAATTACGCCTTTTTAAAGAGTGCCATTCGCCGTTAACATTGCTCTGTGAAATATTGAATCTTCCTTGCAAGGCTAGTATATATGGCGACATAGTTGGATATGGCATATAATATTATAATCTTGAAAAATCTTTAGGTTATCTTTTTTAAAGTATTTTACAGTCTGGTACGTTTTTGAATTTTTGAATGGACGATACTTCCATGTCACAGTAGCACAGATTTGCTGATTGCTCTAGTGACTAGTAGTGTAAATGGTAAAGTTCCAAGGAGCACAGTCTTGGACAGAAATGATAATGGAATATTTTATTCCAAGAGCAATTCTGAAAGGCAGATAAGAGTACAATTTTAAAATGTGGACTGGTATAGAAACATGGTCTATTTCTGCAGCCATTGGACACCATTGAAGGTAATTTAGTATGGATGTTAAATCATATAACTTCTTACTTTTCTTATTTATTACGGTATTCCAGTGCATAAACGTGTTTATAGTATGATAACTAGGGTTATAGTCATTATTGTATTTAAGAGATTTTCTTTTATTTCCTTTGAGTGCAGTATATTGAAAATGGCGAACGAAATGAAATGCTCCTACATACATCAGAATGTAGGACAAAAAGGTATATGGTGTCAATTCCAATCAACCCTGATTTGTAGATTTGTAGATTTGTAGATTTGTAGTATATATTACACCCCGGTTGAAGAGATCACTGTGTGATATTTATTTGGTATCACACTTATGTTAGATATCACTTTTATGACTGCTGATTGGCTGCTCCATAGCAACGACCCGAGATCATTGGTGGGACTACTTTTTTCATTCATAAGTAAAGGTCTGTGTGACGTCACCAAGACAAAATACGTTTTCTAGAGAAAAATACTATTTGCATTCATATTTACATAAATTAAAGTTGAGTGATACCTAAAACGATCCGTCCCGACTTGGTACTAGACAGGCACACTGTAAAAGTGTTGTCAGTGATTTTGTATATTATCAGCTGATTATGGCTAGACAGTGTAAGTATAGGCCCTACTAGCCTTTTTCGCAGGCCGTGTACATTCAAACACGTTGAGCTAGCTCATTCACATGTTTATATCATTTCAATGTTTAATGTGAATATTAAACATTACTTATTATGGTTTGTCCTTTTTGGTCTATGTTTTCCATTGATACATTATGATTTATTTTAACTTGCTTCTCATACTTATTTCTGTTGGCGTAACAATATTTGCTTGGTGGTTAATTAGTGAGTATAGTATCTTGTCAAGTTTTATTGTATCCATCTGCCTGGAATCTTCAAATACATCTCATTTTCACGATTAACAGTAAGTTATAATGGTGCGTAAGAAATATAATACTAAACGAGTGTCCGTTAGATACCATTTATCTTACAATTCGTTGTTTTCAAACGTATCTAACTCGCTTTTGCTCATTAGATACACATTGAAAACTACTCATTGTAAGATAAATGGTGTCTAACGGACACTCGTTTAGTATTCTCTATATATCACACATTCATACAAAAGTACAGATATATGTTGTCATAGACAAAAAATAAATAGTTTTAACTGGAGTTCAGAGCCACTTTCAAAACTTAGTTTTCTCATATCGTGGCTTGCCAGTTTACAACAAGAGGAAAAGTGAAATACCCATGGACCCGAGTGTTGCAGTAAGCCTGCCAACACCAGATGGTACTGACAAACCAAAGGTGATAACTGCAATGTGACAGTACAGACGAATGTTCACAGTGCATATCTTCATGATCTTGTCTAAAAGGTAACTCACATATGTGAACATTTGTGAGCAAGGGTTTCCATCTGAGAACTCACCTCAATGTTGGCATTGAAAAATCACTGAACATTCTCAAATAATTTGGCATATTTTCTTTATCAATCCTACTTGCAGTGTAGCTATTTTCATTTTGTAATTAGCCATTTCAAATACACATTACTTCAATCTAATTAAAATTACATATTTCATTCTCAAGATGTATGGACATACGATCAACATTGATCTAAGATAATCCTGTATTGAGTCGCGTCGGCATTACCTTTGACCTCATCTTGACGCACATTCCTCGATCAATCACTTACGAACAACCCACATGGTTTTAGCCAATCATCGGCCATCTTCTGTAAGACTGTATATTAAGTTATCACCAAACAAGACATTGTCTGTTCGTAGTGATCGGCAATTCTTGGTTATTTCTGTTATACATATAAAATATTAATCACACTAAAGAGTAAGGAGGGTCTACCAGCAAGTTCCGAAAGTAAATGCTCAGTACACTGAGAAACACCTTCAACCATGCATACGAGCTTACCTACTGGCAGAGTGGAAGTGAGCCTGTGATTGGTCAAGATCAAAGGTCGTGCCTACGTTGTTGAGCTAATCTGCAAAACTTTCATATCTAATTTTAATTAAATTGACATTACTTTGAACTTATATTCAAATTTTGGAATTTGGGTAATTGTAACAGAATTATTCTTATCTTGCCTCCATGTCAAATTGTTTGATCTGATTGGTTCACATGATCTGGATAACATCCAATGTATCCCGCCTGAGTGGTGTATAAATAATCGAAGCGGGATCATAAAACTCTTATACCCCACAACCATGGAAACGGAGGTCAAGTACATAAAAGTTACGTGACAAAAAAACACATTCTGACATAAAATCTGAATGCAATCGAGAAAAAAGTTCGCTAATCACTTGGAAGATGACATACATCTTATGTGAGCGAACGTAATCCCATAAAATACCAAAATATGTAACGAAACTTCTGCAAATATTAACGTGAACAAGGCAATTACACTAAGTTTTAATTATTAATGAGAAGTAAAAAGTGGGACAATATAAAATGTGGAAGATTGTGGCAGTATCTAAAAGATACCTACTTTCAGGATGATCCAGTGTGGTACAAAATGAGCCCATATCCATGTAGGTAGAAACACCATCAACGTTCATCACAACAATCGACATATCTTCGCGTGTTTCCGCATCGTAGAAAATATGTTAGGACCAATCAGAGATGATTGCATTTCAATTTATTTTTATTCTTTTCCACAGGCAGATTGAAACATGTCGACAAGATAAATTTGTTGTAGCAGTGTCATGAGGAGTATATGTATTTTTATGCGTCCCGCGTGTGGATTTATAAAAACACATATACCCCTCTTGACACTGCTACAACTTACAATACACACCTAATAAATCCTATTTATCATATCCAATGCAAAGAATGGATTCTGATCCATTATCCATATGATCAAAAGTTGATGCATGAATGATGATCAGCAATTAACCGCAGAATGACCTTTTCGACACTAAGGAGAGTTCATGAGAGACACCATTAAGAGATGACTAGACACTAACGTAAGTTCACGACTCTACGGAGAGTTAATAAAATGAGTTCATGAGACACTATGGAGAGTTCAATTCATGAGACACTACAAAGTTCATAAGACATTACCATTAGGGAGAGCTCACAAGAGACTACAAAGAGTTCATACGACATTATTATGAGAGATCGTGAGACATTAGGGACAGTTCACAAGAGACTACAGAGAGTTCATGAGAGACTTGAGAGACTACACGAAACACTATTATGAGATTTCTTGAGATACTACGAAGAGTTCATGAAACGGGACCCGATTACCTAGCCCGGGATTGCCCAGACCAGCGTCAGGTGGTCGATAGCCTGTAGACTTCACCAATGACACAATCATCCACGGACAGACAATGGCAATTGTTCAGCAGCAGCGTACCGTCTACCTTCCTCAATACTCAGGCACAGACATGCACTGTAACCGAACGATGATGTAACCGAACGATGTGCGAGACCTGGCAAGTACGAGAGGAGGGGGGCCCCGCGAAGGCCCAACCCTAACAGGAATGGAGGAAAAGTATGGAAGGTGGGAGGGGACACCAGTGCAGTCACTTTGATGCTGGAGAGCGAGAGGAAGGTGTTTGTGGACAGTCTAAACACGACACCTGTCTGGGAGAGATACAGTAAGCCTGACATCTAGCAGCTAAAGCTTCAGGACACACAGATATGGATTTGGCGTCAATGGACAACTCACCATAAAAAGTCATCACATTTTCACTCCATTCTTTATATTTTTACAACAGCCTCGAGCAATGTGGATAAGTTCTTAGTTTTACAAATAAATACATGCCCTCGTTGGAATAAATTGTAAATTAAAATTTATACCATGCTGCAAATATAAATTTTGTATTTCACAAAACAGTGCAATTGGTAAATTTTTATATAGGTAATTTGTATAGATCTTCATGCACACATTGCAATAATTTCAGCCAAGAATACAATTATATAAATCAATGTGCAACTCAGGTTCAGCTATTGTGGTTACTGTAGTGTTACTGTTACTGTTAGTGTTACAAAACGTCGATAAAGCATGTTCGTCTATTTGATAATCAAACAAAGGTGAGAATGAATTTTCATTCATACCATGTATATGATTCTAGTCAATTATCAACAACTGAGCTACGTAAGTTGGAGTTGACGAGAGGACAAGATGGTAACACGTGTGTGTGTAACAGTTCACTGTACTCCCAAGATGTAACAATACAGCCATCATAAGGATTATCACGTTGTTTTGTTGGGGACATAATTGATTTGATATATATTTAGCATCAAGCAGGATAATATCCATACCATTATGATACATATCATTCATGTTGAATTATTACAAAATCTCGAAGTGTTATTCTGATTTCTGTCATTGATAAGAACTCACTTTTAACACAATTCCAAGCAGAAAATCAACAAAAATAATTAAGGTCCAGTAGCTGTATATAATATTAACAGTGAAGATTTCCCAAACATACAGTCTCTAGGAACTCATCAAGAACTTGCAGAGACATTGAAAAAAAATAATGGCACCAGATTCCTCAAGCTAAGTACATGTGTACCTAAATTCGGTAGGAAGATTCCCCACAAAATAGATAAATGACTTTTCTCATAACAATTACACTTCACATTTACGCAAGCATGGCACATGTGTCCTACAAGATAGATCAGCTGTTGGGATTAGTAGGGCATTTGCAGTTGTCCCTAGGAGGAAGAAGGTTAAATGTTTATGCCATACAAGTCAACATCACACAGTTACCCGACACTGCAGCAAGACACAGTAAACCCTACTGCTGATAATACATCTACAAACTGCAACAACCACAGAAGACAGTTTCACTTCTTTTTTTTTTATTCTGGTCCCATGCAACTTTACAAATGTACGAGACTTTCAGAAAGTTTTAGCTGTATATTCATGCACCATCAGTGTTCAATTACAGTAAAATATAACATTGTGTTTACAGTAACTTAAAAAAAATATGAAAGAGTCGTGGTAGACTTGGGAGATTCTATGAATAGAAACTGGTGAGTAGATACTCAGATAATATCAAGTCTGGTTTGCTGACACTGTATAATGACCCATTAACTTGTGAAACTCAGAACGAAGCTGTGCTAAATATATACATGATGTAAACTTTATACTGCATCTTATTTTAAAGTAAGGGAAACTATTTTTTTTTGTTGGATGGGTGCTATTAGCATACTCAATATCATATTATTGAATTCATTTTGTATCCCCTGAACTGGCTAAAACATACAGGTAAAGTCTCATTATATTTGACACATCCTCCATGTTCTGTTGAAGTAGCTTTAAAAACAGTAAATGATATACAGTGTCCCCTCGATATAACACTGTTCAATACACAGCAGATTCGGATGTAAGTCTGGGTCAGATGTCGATCCCATTTTTATTTTTGTTATTTACTTGTACTATCATATAAGGCTGGTACTATAAGGTTGGTTGTATGTCATGGACCCCAAATTCAGCGTTATATCGGGATGACACTGTAATGCATAAAACTTTTAAAAAATAAAGACACACTATTATTATTTAATTATTATTGTTATTATTAATTATTACGGTACATGTATTATTTTTATTAAAAATAGAAATTACATATGGAAGACAATTGTGATCCCTTTTACATGACATAGATTCCCTTTGTCCGAACTGGCTAAAACAGTGTTCTCAACTTCCTCTGGTATGCTGAACATATGAACATGTGAACAACAGTGCCACTGATCACAAGTTGATGTCTCAAGTCTATATGTTCCAACATGTGTCTACCTCTTGCATAAAGGTTGAGCATCTATAGATCTACCAAACTAAGATGGAACAAGAAAAATGATAACACTGTATGTGTATGATTGCTGGCATATATTTATGAATCATATTACAAATAGTTCAAAAAATCTGTGACGTCACGTAACTTTCATTGCTAAGAATCACTCGCTAAACGATGCATAACATCTTCAGCAAGCACGGTGGCCGTGAGGTATCATTGCTGGCAAAGGTGCCGTAATTTTGACTGGTGGCAGTGGTTCGAGTCAAGGTTTAGACATGAATTTAAAGGCATACACTCACGGTTGATAGACCTAGATAATGACCAAACGAATTTCAGTCTGAGACTATTTACGTTTGA
>JAULBP010099206.1:0-11096 GCA_032355345.1 Lepetodrilus pustulosus
ATCAAACGTAAATAGTCTCAGACTGAAATTTGTTTGGTCATTATCTAGGTCAATCAACTGTGATTGTATGCCTTTAAGCATCACACTCAAAACCTAGCCGGTTTGCCAAAAGAAACACTACTGGCCCTGGGAAGTCTTCGTCAGGAGCAACACCTTCAGTATTTCACCTCTCAAACCCACAACCATTTACTATCTTATTTTGTTTTTCTCATACATGCTAAGGACCCAAACCTGTAGTAGAAATTAGCACTACAGGTATATTGTATTATGTATTCTGAATTATCGTAATTAACCTAATAGTGTCCCCTTGATATAACGCTGAAGTTGGGGGTCCACAACATACCACCGCCTTATAGTACCCGCCTTGTATGATAATACAGGTTAAAAACAAAATTAAAAATGGGATCCACGTCTGACCCAACCTTGTATCCGAATCCGCAGTGTATCGAACCATGTTATATCGAGGGGACACTGTACATGTAATTACCCTACAATAGTTAGTTAGTTACAACACCTAAATTAATTGCAGATATTTTTTGGAACCTAAATATATGACCAACATGATCAAATTAAAATAGTTTTATTTTATTTTTATAACCTTCATTTATTTACCATTTCATTTACAACCACATTTGGGGCGGGATGTAGTGCAGTGGTATAATGTTGGACTTCGGAGCAAAAGGTACCGAGTTCAAATCCCGCCCCAGGGGGCCCGGCATCAATTTTGCAGAAGTTACATTTCTGACGTGATATTGGAAGGATGCACAGTCTGTAGAGTGGCACTGCAGTTATCATCCTTGGTCCGTCAGTACCAGCCAGTGCTTACAGGTTTACTGCAACATTCAGCGCTACGGATGTTGTGGGTTTCCTCATGCCCTAAACTGATAAGTCGTGATGTTAGTGAAAGATTCTAGAAAGCAACTATAAAACCCCATTAAAAAAAATATCTAAAAATTAAAAAAAAATGTTGTACTTTAATATAGATCATTTTCAATTTTCCAGCTACTAATTTATTTTCTCCTTTTCAAATAACTCCCGCTACCTAGGGTAATTACAGTATCTCGGCCTAAACGATCAAGAACTGTATTTCTACTTAAGTCTTTGTAGCATATTCCTAAATGTTCATCAGTTATCGAAACTTAACTTAAAACTTACTACCGTAGCCTGAATAGTGATACAGATAACAAAAATGCTGATTTCTACTAGTCCTTACGATATCTTTAGCCTGGGAAGAAGGCCCGGGCTAGCGGTTCATACCGGTACTGAATGGACCATGATAAACAGCCTTTCATGAAAGAAAAAAGCAACAAGAATTTCGTAATAACACATTTATTTATGGCTAGGTATTGTAATGGGGTGAAAGGTTTGAGAAATGAACAAATGAGACCTAAAATATGAGATGATTTAATATACATATATATTCCCTGCAACCCGTTACTCGCACCATGAAATAAACATAACATCTTGTATATACACACACATTTTCATGTATTCAAATGTTGACACACACATCTGCTGCAAAAATACAGAAAGATTCAGACCTCGTGCTATTAACGTAGCTGTAACAACAACAGTTATAGAACTTTCATACGAAAACATACTCCACTGAAAACAAGCAAACAAAAGACTAATGTAATTCAATTGTAAGATGTTGTACTTGTAATATGACAATGTCCTATGGTCATGTAATATGAAAAGTTTGTTGGTGAGAATTATAAATGCGATACACTGCATTTTCCTGATAAACTAAATTTATCTAAGACATTCCTTGGCTAGATGCAATCTAAGCTATTCAGAGAAAGAACGAAATACACTAAAGAAACTACAAAAAATCTCGACTAGCTCATTGGAGAACACAGGCTAAAATTCAATCTCATTAGTTTAACCTCTCCATGCTGGAGGCAACTGGAGATGCCCTAAAGAGCAGGGAGAGGGTTAATCATGCTCAGATTTCTTGGCACATTTGAGACTGATTTAATACTTTTGTTAGTTACTCAAAGTTTCTAGAAATTATTACCAGATCTTGGCTTTGTTATTAGCCTGTGAGCAGCCTAGCTGGAAACTCGGCGCTATATAAATAGAATATTATTATTATGAATGTCCTAACATCTTAGGAGTGTCAGCTTTGAATTCCATGTTAATGAGACTGGCAAAAATTTACTTTGTTTACAAGCAGTGCCGGAACTTGTAGTTAGATAGATCATATGGCCTTATACATTCATCCAAGTAGTTGCACCTAGTAGTAGCGGTCATAGTAGTAGTAGTAGTAGTAGTAGTAGTAGTAGCAGTAGCAGTAGCAGCAGTTGTTGTACCCGGTAGTAGTCATAGTAGTACATATTTGTAGTAGCAGTAGTAGTATAAATACCACAAATAGTATCCATCTTCACCATAAATGCATACAGACTTAAATATTATTTATTACAAATAGTTTTACAATAAATATTGTCCTCACCCTTATAAGCAGAAATAACAAGCAGAAAAAAAATGCAAGAAAAACGATTAAAATAATAGGCACTAATTTCTTATGGGGTTTCCTCCCACCAAAAAGCATATACAATCTTTGAATAATTCTTGGACCTCTGGATGTGCAGAGAAGTTCAAAGTTCAGTCATGCAATAAGTGGACACTTGTACTACACATCGAATACTATGCAGTGCGACATTTAGGTTGGCTGAATGATCATGGCCATATTTGTTTTGAACCCAAGTGTCAAATCGAGTGCAGTAAATTCAAATCTGATTGATCAGTAGCTCTTGTGTTGCATTTGTTGTTAAATCTAAAAACAATTTTGGTGCAAGGAGCCCTCGATTCAGCTCGAGTTCCCAAAACAAATACAGCCAATAATTATTGCCAAGTAGCACTTCGTAGTGAAATGTGGTGCAGCCTGAACAAAGCCCTGTGTCCGAGATTACGAAACTTTCTGAGTACAATTTCATACTCAACTCAGAATTTTGTTCATAAAACGTCATGTGACGTCATAGCCTGAGTCTCGGTCTATGACGTCACATAACGTGTTATGAAGAAAACTCTTGAGTTGAGCATGACATCGTACTCAAGAGAGTTTCGTAATCTCGGGGCCTGGTTTTAACTCGAGTTCACAAGCAGTTCAAAGTTCATGCCAACTAATGATGAATGAGTCAAAGTTTCCTACACCTGGGCTCAGTGAATTGATTAATTTACCAATTTACTGCTTTACGTTGCAGTGGGAATATTTCACCCATAGTACGCAACGATGAACCAATGAAATCCTTGCCAGGAATTGAGAGTCACAGCTGTGTTGCTTTGTCAATATAATCCATGAATTTCTATCAGACTCGTCAATGTTATAAAATAGAATGGCGACTACATAGATCATTCATTACCTGAGATTGGGTATTGGTTACTATGGTCATAATTGGGTATGAATATTTATGGATCAATTTCTTGCTTAACATTTCTGTAACAAATCAATCAATATTCACAATCATAATATGAATGAATGAATGAATGAATTAGTGCTTTACATCACAGCATGAATATCTCACCCATAGGCGACGACAAACATTTTAGTACAATCATAATAAACAAGGTGAGTAGTTGATATCTTAAATGTAAAATGCAACGTAATATTCTCTCAAACATACATAACATGAGTATTTTAAGCAATATTCAAAATAATTACAGAAATAATTTTAATATTCTAACAATGACTGCTTTTGCATGATAATCTTTTCAATTGAAATTTCCAATATGAATGCGAAAATCTTTCATATTTTCAGCATCATCATATTTGTAGCTCTTTTGACCCATATCTCTCAAATTTTGGTTCTAGAAGCACTACTTGAATTTCAAGGGAAGAAATGCAATTTAATAAATAAGCTATAAACAAAGAAACAGGATGAGAAAAAAAACTCATTTATGATAGATCAATATTTTAAAAAAGAAAAGGGTAATGTTTAATTTACTAAATCACTAAAATTTTAACCCACATTAACATGAATTTCAAGGGAAGAAATGCAAATTAATAAATGTGCTATAAAAAAAGACACAGGATGAGAAAAAAAACTCATTTATGATAGATCAATATGTTAAAAAAGAAAAGGGTAATGTTTAATTTACTAAATCACTAAAATTTGAACCCACATTAACATACTGGGTAGCTGGTTACGGAAACTAAATTTTCTTACTAATTTTGCACAAAAGGAAATTGCAAACACAAATATATCCATAAAATATAATAAAAATTACGGCAAGTTGAATTGCGAGTATAATATGAAGAGGCGTTGAGAAAATGTTATTTGGACATGTAGCACCACAGTGTAAACATACTCTCATATTATCATTACACCAACTTGTGATTCGTGTTGTACATGTGAATTAGCTGACAGACATACACAAGCACGACGTTCAAACAATTGTTATTTAGCTATCTGAGACCACCTACCATAGTACCTGAACACGTTATTGTTATTTTGTTTTTATTGACAGAGTATGAAAAACACAAGAACAAATATGGGTGACCTTAATAAAAGCATACTATCACAGATGGTTGACCTATATAATGGAGAAACAAATTTCTATCCAAGACTACTTACGATGGATTTGTTAACCCAAATTTGTGATTTACTGATGTACTTATTCCCCAACACTCAATAGTTAAGAAAATGTCCATATTTTATATGAATAAAAGGAACGCAGCTCTAATTATCTGGTCTTTGGAACATAGTAACTGCTAGATCGAATTCACTCAATGTGGATTGATGAAAGGGATTTTGGTGATATAAAATTGATGGTAAGCGTCACAAATTTATTACTCAAATATATTGTTACGCATTCATTGAAATCTCTGATTGTATGCCTCTAAATGTCATTCTGATAGTTACAGCCTAATATTTTATTTCATTTATTCTCATTATTTACAGGGGAGATGCATCAAGTACCATATAGCCACAACTATCAACTAGTAATAAATAAATACTCTTGCACTAAATTGCAACTATCGTTGTGAAGAAAAACAAATGCATAAATACTAATAACATTTAATAAGACACTAAAAATAAGTAGCTACTATCTACAACAATTTATAGGGACAGTCAATACCATCTAACATTATTGGTATCATACTATTACTGTATTAATATACTGTACTAATAACTGTATTATAGTACTAGCTGGTAAAATGCTGATAATGACCAATCGTACATACAATATTATAGTATACATGTACCATAAACAGCATTCAAATCCATTGCATGATAAATATCTCATAATCCTTTTGGAAAATTAACGTCTTTTCAATGCATAACCGCATTATTTATGATATTCATGGGGAAATAAGCGTACTATTTACCCATTGCTTCAATTCATTGCAATTCAAGATGTAAAATGTTCTCCTAAAAATTAAAAAATAATTAAATATTAAAATTAAATACTTGTAATGTATAATGCCATTGTTCATATAGGACTATTTCTGAGAACGATATGCTTCATGTAAATGCCATTGTAATTCTAATTCATAATCATGTTAATTTACAGGACCGGTTAGATTTCTATTGACTTTCAAAAACACTACTGATAACTGTGAGTGAGTGATTATGGAGTTTAACGTCATTGCAGGAATCTTTCACTCATTTTCAACGAAAATCACTACTGAAAAATTATGATATATGCATTATTCTATTCTATACTCACATAAGGAACAATCAACCTTTTTGAGGAAGATTTACCAGTATGGGTGAAAAACATATTAATACAAAATAATTCAGCAGGCAATTAATTGCAACCATGATCTACTTCAAATATTGATGTAAATAAAATCCATAGAATTTATTTATATATATACAAATATATATTTCTAAATAAATTACAATAAATTAGCAAAGGTTCTCTCTACAATTATACAATATACTATACTACTAATGAACTATTCTTTCTAAAACTGTAAATTGATTAGATAATTATTAGTATTAGAGCATCTCGCAAACAAAAGTAAAAAAAAAATTACTCCAAATCTTACACCAAGTGTTAATTTTGGTATAACCGGTTTCCACTGAAAGCATATTTGGCATCATAGAACAAAAACAATACCATTGACACTGCAGTATTGTAATCCTGACTCATGACAGCGTGGGAAGTTTTGTGTGAATGCTTGCGAACACTATTGCAGACACGGAAAACATTTTGTTGATACTGAATATGACATGCATCAAAAACGTCTACTTCTTTGTGCACAACAAAATGGTGGGTAACCATGGTAACATAAGCTGTACTGTAGGAGTAAGCTGACAATTTTTATTTTCCTAAGAACATTATTTAAATTTTTTTTATCAAGCATTTGTAAGAGAATTGTTTTCTCCGGGAACTAAAGTAGGCTGGAAGCGAACATGTTGGAATTTTGGATCTATACCAATAACACATGTCATAGTTCACCTCATATTTACATCAGCCCTGAATGTTATGACACGCTTTTGAGTATGATTTTATGCTTCACTCAAAACATTGATCACAAATTCCCATAAAAATTTGAGGAGTTTGAAATTATACTCAAAATAGTTTCACAACCTTGGGGCCAGTTCTAGAAAGAGGTGTTGATGCTCCACCCACTGATATTGATGCCACTTGACAGCCAATGAAATTGCACTCATTCTGACTAAAGTGGCAAAAAGAACAATTTCATAATATTTGTATTTTAACACGTTCTTACTACCGTATTCGACGTATTATACGCCCAGCTCTGATACACACCCCCTTTAACTATCTAAAAAAAAAAAAGTTAAAAAAATAAACATCCTATATTTTTGCTCGTATTTTTAAGAAAAAAGGTTTTGGGGTTTTTTTAAAACAAAACATTTCGTACTTTTCGTATGGTTTTCTGGCAAAAATGAGTGCACTGCTTTCTTCTGAACTTTTCAGTACAGCATATTTGCATTTTCCCCGATATTTTTTTTATTAATTTATTATATATATTTTTTCTTCTTTTCGTACTTTAATAATCGGCCCCAAACATCAATTTTTGTATGAGCCCTGGGCTTATAATACGTCAAATTAATACTTCCTTGTAATCTTAGCCTTTAGGAAATGTTAACATCGTTGTTATTTCCAACTCGATGGTGTGCCATGTAATGAGGACGGGATTGGACAGACAACAGAGCAAAACAAGCTGTAAGGTTTTGGTCCGAGGTAAACAAGAACAAAAGCTTTGTGTCCGAATGAACAAACTCGTAAAGGTCAAGGTGAGTGGTAGGGTCAAGGTTATTCAGGTCCGAAGGACATCTGTCCTGGGCCGCCTTTCTTCATGTAGCGACGGTAGCTTTTGTATCTCGCACTCTCAGCCAGTTTCGACTTCTGCTCATCCTCCTGTTTAGCCTTCCAAACCTGCATTGATACACATGGCATAAATACTTGAACAATACTTGAACAATACTTGAACACAATGTGAATATCCATCCACATATTATATATGAACCTAATAGAAAATACTTTCCAACTTGAGCAATATCTAAACAATACTTGAAAAATAACTTAAGAATATTTGAAAAATACTTGAACACTAACACAGTTGTCCATCTTTACTGAAATTATAATACTAGTAGTAGAATTTACACTGTTGGCTGTCAGGTGCGTAGCTAGGGGTATTTTAATGTGCAAGCACCAATACTGTAACTGCACTACGGTATATGCTTATGTTTTGTTAAAAAATAATTTACCGGGTAGCTAGGAAATCGATGCGGAAGCGTCTGTGTATCTGCTAATTGGGAGTCTGGCTGCTATCCTACTAACGACTTACCTCAAAATTTTCTTTTACCCATAATTCCATATTCAAAAACTTGTCTTGTTCATGTTCTTCTAAAGCCTGAGAAATGAAGAAAAAAAGGGATTTATTTTACCACATGAAATGTTGCATCTATTCATAAAAAAAACCACGATATGGTAAAATTAAAGATAATCACATACAGTGTCCCCTCGATATAAGGCTGTTCGATACAGAGTGGATTATGATATAAGGCGGGGTCAGATGTGGATCCCATTTATATTTTTGTTATTTACCTGTACTATCCTATAAGGCTGGTACTATAAGGCAGGGGGTATGTCATTGACCCCAAATTCAGCATTATATTGAGGGGACACTGTATTGTAAATCATAAAATGTTAGCGTCATTAAACTTTAGCGTCTGGTGGATTATTGACCTAGTAGCATCATAAAATGTTAAAAACTCATCCATATGCCTACTATTAATAAAATTACTAATTATTTTTGTAATTAACATATTATAAGAAATTCATAATACTCACATCCCATTGTAGTTGTGAAAGTTTCATGTGCCGACGGATTTTGTAACATTGCTCTTCATATCCATATTCTTGCCTGAGAATTGTAAATTTCCAAACCCATCGAAACCACCAATAAATATACAAGACAGTGTAGTAGGGCAGGAAGACCAACTGAATCCAGAGAATATCCATGTAACTCGGTCGACTGTATCCACCCCTGAAAATAATTGGAAAAATAAAATAATAAATACATGTACATGTATATTAAATTTTATTCAAATAAACTTAATTGAAATATTTCTGCTGTGATGTAAAACACGAATTAAATAAAATTAAAATTAAATGTTATAGAATATTTAGCAATGATAATATTCCCAAGTGCAAAGATAAACATTAATTCAATCAAAAACAAAAAGATATACATAGAATATTTAGCAGTTATAACATCTTGGTAAATGGATAGATGCTACTTTATTAGATAAAAAAAAACCGGACAGACATCAGGGAAACAAAAATAATGAGATTTCCTTGTTCATTTGTTGCTTTTACGGAAAATAAGGTCTGCATGTCCTGGGAACCAAAACATTTAAAAATATATAGCTTAGCTTAGTCTATAGAGGCAGTCTTGCTTGTAAATATATTCAAAAGACAGAAAATTTAATTGATTTTATCTAAAATTTCAAATGTAGTTGTGGTAGGCGTTTGAAATGTTCAACAATGAACTAGTGAAAATACATAATCGAAACTAGTAAAAAATCTGTCCGCAATCACCTACAATTAACTGATATTAATCAAAATCTAACCTAATATCCATTTTATCCTCAATAATTTTTTTAATGATGGCTTCTTCTTCATCACGAATTTCATCCTGAAAACAAAAAGCAAAAAAAAAGAATACATAAATTATTGTTAATATTGTCAATTGAAATAGTGAAACAACCATATCCTGTACAGCATATGGTAGACTAATTTGCAGTGTTATTGATCAGTGGTATAGGCTGTTACATCTAGTTGAGTCGAAATGTGCCATGTGCTTATATGGTATACCGTACCAGTATGAGTATAGACATGTAACATAGTGTGAATTTGTGCTAGAATTTGTGTGACAGTTTGTGCAAGCATTACAATTAACATTTACAGAAAAAACCCCATAAAAATAGGAATGGTTCCATCAGATTAATTTAGTTACTGTAAATCATAAAATGTTAAGAGTCATTAAACTAATGACTGACGGATTATCGACCTAATAGCGTCATAAAATGTTAGTGAGCAGGTCCATATTTAGAAAATAATTTTAGCGATTTCTTCTTAAATTGCCACTGTTTAACACTTTTGGTAACAAAGTATCAACTGATGTTATTATACAAGGAAATAACTAGAAATAACACACTATGACATAATATATACAATTCAACCAATTATTCTGAATTGCCACACACATGTAACCATGGTAACTGGATGTGATGTAATACACTCCTACTGGTCTTGGTCAGTGGCTTTGGCTACGTCAGTTAACTCACAATCTAGCAACTCAGGTTCGAATCCCATTATCAGAGGGACACACTGGTAGCAATTATTATGATCAATCAAGTGTGAAAAAACGTTAGCTGTTGTAGTAAAGTAGTGTAACATGAACAATCTCGCAAGACCAAATGCGACCTGAATAAACAATTTATTATTTTTGTAATGGTGTTTATAGTCGCTTTCTAGAATCTTTCACTAACATAGGGCAGGAGGAAACCCACAACATCCGTAGTGCTGAATGTTGCAGTAAACCAAGGATGATAACTGTAGTGCTACTCTACAGACAGTGCATCCTACCAATATCGCGTCAGAAATGTAACATCTGCGAAATTGATGGCGGGCCCCCTGGGGCGGGATTTGAACTCGGTACCTTTTGCTCCTAAGTCCCAATGTTCTACCACTGCGCTACATCCCACCCCTGAATAACTATCTAATAGCTTAGCAACAGGCTTGAATCCGATCGTCAGGTTTCAAATTTGCATCCAAACTGGGACAGGTTGATACACCATAGCATATTAGCGATTATGATTAATCAAGCATGGGAGATAAAAATTAAATATAACTGTTCTATTAAAATATGGCACCACGAAGAGTCGGGAAAGACCAAACATGAAATGAATGACCAGCTTATAGTGTAGCAATGTGCTGCTACTCACTTTTGTTTTCCCTCTTCGGCTTTTCTTGTTGGTATCGAACAGTTTCTCTGCTCTAGCGATGTCCATAGCTTTACTGCGGTACTTGGGCTCCTTGCAGATGTAGCTAATGGCCGAGTTGTAGTTGTTCCATGCTCCCCAGTACTACAAAGTAACAATCATTACGTTATCAGGGATCGACATTAACTTTTTGAGGCACCTGTTCCTGTGCCCTAAGAGGCATGTAACTGTAGGTAAAAGTCTTGTTAATCTGGAATAATTCACCTGTCCGCCTGTGAATCGTACCTGTCCCAGACAGGAGGACAATCCTTACCACTGCTTACTGTTGAGCCCCGCTTGTGTATAAATCACTAAGGGTACAAGGTATGGTAATCATAGGGAGTGTAAGGAGACCCGAGATAGCCTGAGATCCATTTAATATCCGGCGACATAAATTGGTAAAAAAAATAATCTACGCAAAAATCCATTGGAATGTTATAAAAAAAAACTGTCAAAATCCAGATTTGCTGACATGTCATTTTAAAAATATTTTTCCTTTTCATATACAGTG
The DNA here is from genome assembly GCA_032355345.1 of Lepetodrilus pustulosus. NCBI lineage: Eukaryota > Metazoa > Mollusca > Gastropoda > Lepetellida > Lepetodrilidae > Lepetodrilus > Lepetodrilus pustulosus. The sequence continues at coordinate 10,978 of JAULBP010099206.1, forward strand.
TTCCCTCGATATAACACTGAATTTGGGGTCCATGACATACCGCCTGCCTTATACAGTACCAGCCTTATATGATAGTACAGGTAAATAACAAAAATAAAAATGGGATCCACATCTGACCC
>JAULBP010099217.1:0-11096 GCA_032355345.1 Lepetodrilus pustulosus
CTCTCTCTCTCTCTCTCTCTCTCTCTCTCTCTTTCTCTCTCTCATTCATTCTGGTTCTCTGACACTCGCAGGACGTCGCAGGCACACGCAGTGTTCGAGTTGCTGCTGTATGAATGGTAAATACTTACATGATAGACTTGCAAATTAATCTGTTTCATGTTTCAAGGAAATACGATTTATTACCATTCGCTGTGATGTGTTGTGGACATCGCGTACACAACTTGAGTGAGAGGAATGTGCCAGATGAAATACACTGTAGCATGTGGCCAGCGTGTACATCTATCTGTACGTACCATCCACGTAGTACGGAATGCAAGGCCAAGTACTCCGCTAATGGTCGTCCGCTACGTATTTACTAGTATCCTCCGACATGCCAATACCGACATCCTTTGTTTCTTGGGTCCTGTCTGTACATCTTATCAGCACCTAAGTATCGGTTGTTGGAATGTACTTAGTGAATTGACACTATCCATGCCAAAAGGATAACTACCCCGATAACTACCCACGTTATATCCAAAACAGCAGTTGTGTTCTCGTGTTCTAGCATTAAGATAATAGCCTACAATAGTGGGGCATGTGTCCAAGTTTTGATTTTGAAACCAACGATGGTGATTTTGTTGGCTGTGTCGGCTATTTAGTTTGTTTTACATACTATTCTATACTTCACAAGACACTGGTTATTTTTCTGTGAACATATTTTCAAATGCTATTGAATATTTATTTTATTTGTTTGAAAGTCGATCGTAAGTATATCCGTCCTTGAATTTTAATTTGACTTCTTGACCAGCAGATGACCCAAGATGTTCATCGTGCAGATTTAACCTACGATGCCTGGAGTCATGGCACTAAACACTCCTGTTTAAACCGATTGATTTCATCTAATCCTGATGAAATCCAACAGCGTCTTTACCACCAATACGATTCCCATCTCGTGAAGACAATCGCCTTATCAACATGTCGGCTTAACACGCAGGTGAGCGGGTATGATACTGCCACGACCATCTATATAGGTGCCGTTTTGGCAGGTAACACGACCTATCAAATTAGCCTGGACCACAAGGAACCCTTTCCCTCTGCTAATGTGAACGATTCTTAAAAGAAACTTGCTGTTATATCATACAAAGAAACTGTTGCAGGTATGCTTCGTTCGACCTGCCGCAATTTGATCGGGAGATACGGGGTAGCTGTTGGTCATGGAGGTTGGTCACCCACTTGTTTCTAGTAATGGATATAGTCGCCATAGCGTGTTCATCTAGACCTCAACACATGCCATACTGACCACACACGAATAAGATCATTGAAGAAATCATCCCTCGTGCACCTTCGACTTCGTTAACAGCTACTTTGCAGAAAGGCTAACTGACTTTGTAATGTTAAGCAGCTATACTTTGACGAATAGCTACTTTGGTGAATAGCTACTTTGGTGAATAGATACTTTGGTGAACAAATGTGTGGACGATGGCAATTTTGTTGAACAAGTACATCATTGATGAAGATGCACTTTGATGAAGAATTTATTTGATGCACAACCGTTTTGACCAATATCTATTTTGCTGAACAAGTGTTTTGATTAATAGTTACTTTACTGAACAATTGCTTTGCTGAGTAGTTATTTGTCTGACCAGCTGCTTCGGAAAACAGTTACTTTGATTAACAGCTCATAATTAATGACATAGGATCTGGATAACTCTCGCGGTCCCATTATACCGCGCAATAGAACAGAACCAGTGTGAAACGAGAGATAGCTGGTTATCAAGTTCTGCGATTAACTGTTTACCAATTAACACAACTAATTACATACAGACTAATAATTGAAATAGATATCGTTATTAACGTAGCACTTGTGTAATTAACAGACATAATAATGCTGATTTAGAAGCTCGTAGTAATTCGTTTTGGGTCGAATTTCATAGTCATTGAGACCTTATAGAATTGTATTATCTGGTCCTACTGAATTTAGTTGATTCGGAGGTTTCCGTCGGTTATCGCAATATCTCGGTTATTTTGCGGCAGCCAGTGAGAGAAAAACGTACAACAACCACGTACGGCAAACCAAATTTTGTAACTGCGCATTATGCAATTAATGTACGTGCAGAAAGTCTGACAATAGTACTAATGTCCACAGTACAGGTTCGAACTCAGTAACATACATAATATCATTATATAAAAGTATATTTATGGGTTGTTAATATACATGTATTTCTTTTCTATTCATATTTTAGAGTATGGTAACACCCAACTACTTATGTTTGTATTACTACGCCAACACCTTAAGCGAGAGGATATAAACACGCACAGCATACAAGCTTCATATTATATCAGTCAATATTTCACGCATGTATATAGGCGCGGAGACGACGAATCGGACTAATTGTACGTCTTATTGACTGAATAAATACATAAACACATTCATTGTAACTCGAGGGTACATGTATGTATCTTGTGATAACATGACGACGACCTATAATATCCCTTCTTTCCACAGACTCTCTTCCTATGGATCTAGATCTTTCTCACACAATGTCCCCGTGGAACTTGTAACCCCTTGAAATCAAACTATAGCTGACAATCTAAACATGTTCAAAGTTAAACTTAAGACCTATCTTTTCTATGTCACTATGCCTAACGTATTGTGAATCCCTCATCTGTTTTATGTATCGACATGAGTATGTGTATACGACGTGGAATAAGCGCGTTATAAATATGCATTATTATTATTATTACAGTTATGTCGCTGGACATATCTATGAACGCAGGACAAGTCGGACAGACGGGACAGACAGGACAGCCGGTTAGCGACCACAGTCCAGACTTGCCAACTAGGCAAGTGGACAAGGTGTTATCGTATGTTGTCCATGTTCCACGCCTACTGGAGCACTGTATCGAAATAAGGTATTTGCATTTGGACATGTGTAGTATTTCACATATATGAGATAGCACGCTTGCTGTATACTTGAAAATACCTCCGTATTGAAATGAGTGCTGTGAATGTATGTGTAGTTTTCGGAGAGCTGGCGATGACTGGTGAAGTGAATATCATTACCCATTACCACCCTGGCGAATAAAACGTGCGACCCATCGCCACGTAGCTTGGTAACTTTAAAACGTAAATCAACAAGATGGCGATGTTCAATTGGGAGACGCGGACTTCTTAGATCCGACCTTGAACAAGGTAGTGATGTGTCCTGGTTTCACACCTTCTTCTCACCCAAATGTTCCCTTTCAAAACTTTCCCCCATATCAGTTGAGCAAGTCTAGATTACTGGAAATCTCTTCTGACAGCGGTAACACATCAGGGTACCCTTTCACGAAGCTCTCTTATCCAAAGAGAGTGGTAGCGCTCGTTTTGCCGATAGCTAATACACTGCTAAGAGAGCGCTACCAGTCTCATATAGTAGATAAGAGAGTTTCGTGAAAGGATACCCAGTCTGTTAATATAGAACGGAAGATATTAAGTGTTACAGATGTCTGGAGAGAATGGATTACTGCATCCTCGAAAACCCAAGCTATTGTGACTCCACTATACCTTCCGTCAAATATTTGACGGAAGGTAGTGGAGTCACAATAGCTTGAGTTTTCGAGGATGGGATTACTGGAGAACAGGCTCAGAAGACAAAGAATTTTAGCGGCTCATTTCATATCAATGTAACACCAATCAAAATAATCTATTATTTAAACTACATTACATGTATTTACTTTTAACCCTCTGAGACTATAGATAATGGGTCCAAGGTCAATATGTAAATCTTATATGACATCCAATCATAATATAACATGTGCTTTTTGGTTGGAAATGTCGTAGTGGTGTGGGATGGTGAAGGGTGGGTGTGGTGTGTTCGTAGGTGGGAGTGGGTGGAGATGGTAGAGGTTTTGAACTGACTTCTTTTATACCATTCCGCTCAATGTAATCCTGAAGGTTTCGTCAATTGATATAGCAAAAAAATAATAGGACTTCCAATTTTTCGCTTGTAGACCTATCTGCTTGTTTTCAAGAGGATGTACATGTACCTTCATTACGTCATTGGTTGTCATTAAACCAGTACAACAAGGGAACACTTAAACAGTTCAGGTCAATTTGCACTTTATCCTGACACAAATGCACTTCAGAGGGCATAGGCAGTATATATTTGCATTTAAAACAATGCATGTATTAACCTTTTCCATGATACTAGGTTAATCTTTAGAACTGCTGTGTGTGGCATACCAGTTAGGTCACAGTTAAAGGGAAGAGGGTTGACTGCATCAGTGCCTTTTGTATATATCAATCCCACTGATATTTGATTAAATTTTTATTTGTAAGATATGTTCATCGCTCTACTATTAAATCTAATAATTGTAGATACTTTCCTATCGAACAAATGATTTTTAATTGGTCAACTATCTGCGCAATGTTTTATGTTAGTGCGATATTTAACAAGTGTCACATTATATACAGATCTTCTTTCATACCAAGGTGGACATTCCCAAGTGGGGATATTATCTTCACCGCTTTTATTTACCAGTCTGAATTCACGGAAATTTATTCCGTCCTTGTAGAAACGCGCTATCATGAGCCGGGTCTTAAAACAATAAGGACATCATTTGAAATTTGCATGTCCCATTAATGCCCCCCTCCCGGCATCTGACGACAGTTGACATGATGTCTTGTGTTGCTGCTCGTCACACTAACTTCCTGCCGACCTCGCCACCTCCCAGATCTGTATAGTATGCCTCACACGCACCTGACATCGCTCGTGGTATCTTCCTCACTGTTTATCACTGTTTGCATTCAACACTTGTACGTATTAGTGAATAGAAATCCACGTGTGTTAGCTGCCACGGGACTGGGGATAAATTACTGCCTGCAAATCCTCTAAATCTATTCCTTTCTGGCCAGTGGATTCCTGGGGGGCGACCTTGTAACTAATCCACGTCAGCTGACTGTTAAATAGTCATCGTATATATAGTGTACGGTGTACTAATACATACATACGTACATTCATACGTATACCTTCAGTTTGTCCGGGTACACATACGGTAACGTATCTTACTTTCATACGTGGCAAGTTAATCATTACTAATGGATCTGTATGCATATACATTTGTTAATCTAGCCATACATTCCAATGAGTCTATAAATAAGGTAGATGTGGAAATGCATAGTCCAAACGGAAGGATTCTTAAATAGAACAGATTTGTTATGTAAGCATGCGTGCCGTAAGGTTCGTGTGAAGCGGCTTTGTTTTTGATTTCGGCTTTAATTGTATTCTTGAATTTATGATCATGAATAATTTGTTTAATAATGTAACGTTTTGAGCATGCACCTTCTGCCTGGCGCCTGTAATGATAGTTTATTCGCATATGTGGGCTTAGAGGCCCATGTACAGTCTAGTGCGATTACAATTACCCATTATACATGTACTTATTATTATTATTATTATTATTATTATTATTATTATTATTATTATAACTACTATTATTAGTATTAATATTATTGATGGTGGTTATTATTTAATGGTAGTGACTCGTGCTTAGGAATATCTGGTAAGGAAATCAAAGACTAACTGTTAAATGACCCTGGCGTATGTGGACTGCAACCAAAAACAGGCAATCGATGCAAACCATTCTACCTTCATGTTCTACCTTTATACCTTGAAGTTCTATATATTCATACCTTTTTAAGTTGATATTCTACATTCATGCTCTAATTTACACCATTCGTGTTCTACTTTCATGTTCTATTCAGGCAAAATCGGAGAAAAAACAAAACAATATATAAATGAGCTATAACTGACTAGCTATATGAAGCCAGCGACAGATAACCATACTCTGAGGTTTGTGGTTACATTTTGAAGGCAATAACCTTATTCCACCAGATTATATGGTGCACACGTGATCGTTACGACAGTGGGAAACCGTTGCATTTCCACCCGGATTTACGTGGAGCAATGCCTTCAAGTTATAATGTTCTGCATTTCTGACTTCTCCGTGTGACAGACAGGTGATATATTAGGAGTGACATGTAACCCTGGCCATATCTCGTGTCGTGTATATATCCATATGTCACTTAAACCCGCTATAACTTACACCCGTAGCTGCCTCGACAAGGTAGACAGTGATGTGTTAAAAAACCCAAAAAGGTACGTCATCGTCTCATTCTTATGCAAGTCCAGGGCCAGACATTACGAAATGTTTTTGAGTACGGTTTAATACTACTCAAAGTTCTTTTCACAAATCCCCACATAAAATCTTACCATGAGTATGAAACTGTGCTTAAGATATTTGGTAATCTCGAGGCCTGGGCTACGTTCATGAAAAGTCGTAAAGATAGGCCTGGCGTAATCCCAGGTCTACGTCATTTCATGCTATAGTAATCTCATGATGTACGTTCTGACTTAGGCTCAGACTAAAGCACGACCATTTCGTGAAAGGCAGATCAAGTTCCGTTTCAAAGAGCAATCGTAGCTACGAAAATCGTACGTCCAATTACAAGATTACACGCATAACAAGTTTCGCCTCTTGCAGTGAAACGGGTCCACGAGCATTCTTTCATGAAACATTTGACTTCTGAAGAGTTTGACAGGACGTGTCTACGTCGTATTCTGTAAAGAAATCCTTGTTTGACAGCAGTAGATAGTTTTACTAGTCGTCACCGTCTCGTTGCAATGCATGCCCGAATTGTTATCACGAAGTGCCGAGAGGAAATGTTCTTCCTTTCCAAGACAGTATACGTCGTCACTGTATACCGTCCGGTGTACCTGGATAGACATTTTTCTACTTTCGTTATATTCTTCGAAAGAAAAAAAAACATCGTTGATTTGGATGTTCATAATAAAAACAAGGCATGCGTCAACGAAAAGAACTTAAGTTCATTAAAAACCAACCGCGAATGTGCCGCTATTATACAATGTAGTCAAAGAAGGCATTCGACAATGTCAAGGTCCTGCAAATCAACATGGGAAGACAATCATAGATATAAAGAAGTGTATAAGTCATTCTTCAAAACATAGAGATGTTCATTGTGGAATAGATGGGATATTCACCTTAAAAAATATAGCTTTGAATAAACGGAAATTGCCAGTGAAGCAAGATACGGCATATACTAGTACTCAGTTCTTTTCAAAGTAGATTCTCGATTCTAGACCTATAGTCACGTCTTATGCCACATTAAGAAACAATGTACACATTGGCTATATCTTGAAGAATGTACACACATTTTTGAGGATACGTTACGCGCTTAACTTCTGTCTAATCGTGTTGAATTTGATTTCTTCTGATATGTTGATATAGATCAATCAATCAAGGATGTACACATTCAACATGCATCGCCATACATCTAAAAGTACGTGGATGTTAAATATGTTCAGCACAATGTAGCATACGGTCTCCACTGTGAGAACCAGCATCATGGACGGACCAGGGTATCGTTTCTCGAAGCTTTCATTCCAATGCCATTATGAGACCATAGCGCCATGTGATGTATAGAGATCGCTACGAGAGTGAAAGCTTCGAGAAATGATACCCTGGTAATAACCGTGGTATAGGAGCTGGTCCCTCAGTCAGGAGAGTCAGTCAGTCCTGAAACAAATTCTCTGCCAGCCATAATAGTTCACTACATGCAAATGTCAAAAGCTTTGTTTGTACGCCATTCCTATCCCGCGTCGTGCAGGTCAGATTGACCTAGTATGAGTGAAGAGTTGTAACGAAGACAGGCAGTTTGTGCTTGGAGTAATTCGCTTCAATGTATTTGTTCAGTGTTGTTGACATCTCCTGGAAATAGTTAGTTGGGCGAAATGCACACACACACACACACACACACACACACACACACACACACACAACAGAGAAGAAGAAACTTCCTATGGCAGCATTTGCCCACATACGCCGCCACTAGACTACCTCGATCATCTCGACGTAGTTGATGAAGTCTGAACATGCAATGTGTACTATTCTTGTGCATAGCAATGTGAGCACACAGACATGCATAAGAAGAATGCAAAGAGGGCGTGAGAAACAACATACTGTATGGAGTAAACATAGATTATACTATTATTATGCCAAATGTCAATTTAGTATAATTCATTACTGGACACGGTAAGCCTGGCGTTAACCTCGTGGTGATGACTCGTAAGGAGAAATGAGCATGTGCTTCAATAGCGGCCATTAGTGGGCCAAAGTCTATATATTTTAGAGGTATCCGGTTTAAACATGTTGGTGATAACCTCATCGGGAAATATGCATGACATGTGCTTGGATATTGTATTATCTACATTGCATTCCGAGCTATGGTGATCAACATGATGTACTAGTATCTCTGAATCACAACATAAATGTAAGAGTAGTATACGATGCATACTACCGGCGTATTAAGATTTTCTTGGAAGTTTAGTCAACCCAAGGGGCGTAATCGTGCTTGGATTTCACCGGAACTAGTCCAATTCTGGGAAATTTCATCTAATGTACGTGATCCACTGCGACTCCTAACATCGTGTCTTCCTCTGTTATGACCAACGCATATGGCAAACAAAAAAAAACGTGATTTTGACGCCTGTGCGTCGACAAAAAACAGACAACAGTGTCAAATCTGATTACGTTTACCGAAACGCGAATCATGTTTCTTGTTTAGCCAAACAGGCTTGTTTGCGGTGTGCGTTGGACTTTTATAGTTTCCTTTCTATATCCAAAACAAATATTGAGAATTTATAAAATGTGATCACAAACATGCGCTTGTGTACCTATGCGGTCATCAGTAGACTCTAGTGAAATAACTGTGAAATCATTCTAATTCACACTGGATTGAAATCGCGCCAATGGTTTAACCGTTCCTCTCCATCTCAGAATAGCAGCGATCTCAGCGAATGTGTGAAAAACATTTCAAATTTTAGCGACAGAAAATCTCCATACCAAGAACTTGATTTTAATCGGAATGCTGTTTCTCTCCAAAATCGGCGCTATGTTCACTCGACCTGGAAGGTCCCTCGTCATAGACATACCTCACCTCTCCGATCTGAAGCCATCATCAGGTCTGCAGACCGAGCCCAGTGTTTAGACAAGTGTTTTCCCCTCGAGATGACAATGTCAAGTGTTTTACCTACATTTGCACCGTGGGGTGGTGGAGGGGTTCACCACTGGAGGGGTGGAGACGAAATTCCCCGCTTGCTAAAATTCCTCTACCAGCTGTTGCTAGTTCTTACTGTGGCAATACCGAGATTCCAGCCCTTACTGCGGCCTATTGTTCCGTCTGCTCGCACATTGTACCTTCCCGCCAATCACGCGAATTCCCGCCATTGTTTCTAGGTGCCATTCGTCTCGCGACACACTCTACAGACCCGTCTCACGCGCGATTTGGCGAGGATAGTTACTGTAACCAGTGCAGATGTCAATCCAGCAACTATAGCCAGCGGTCACCTGAAGCGGTCATTCAAACCTGTGTCCACTCAACACCACTTACACCTTCAGCTTATGTTTCTTCGCAGGGAGGCAGGATAGATTTACAGTGTTGAAACCGTACCTCGAAGCAATTTAAAACTTACTTCAGGTTAGTTGGGCTGGGAAGCAAAGCGTTACAGAAATCTTACTAGAATTACTCTGAATATGGGTCATCGTAATTGGAAGGTCAGTGCCGCCATTCAGGGTATTACTTCTTCACGACTGGACTGAACGTATTTAATTCTAAAATAGCAACGCCGAAATAGACCCTAGTGTGGCTACGTATACTCTAGTAAGGTGGCATCGGATTCTGTTTTTCTCAAACTAATTTTATATCGGAATGTAAGAGCGTGCCATCATTTGGTACATTTGATGTTTGAAGGACACATCAACTGTTCCACATGCCTCCTCCCACCAGATATAGGGATGTATCTGCTAGATTAGTCAGACACGTGGTCACGGAGTACAGTTGCTACAGTGTTTATAAGGCCGACACCAGTACGTCTTTCTTCTTACACCCACCCCCTTTTTACCCGATAAATTGTACGTTGTAGCATAAAAGCAGAAACAAAACAAAGTCTTGGACACATGCTTGGCCTTTCTCCTATACATAATCATTAGTACGAGGAACCCCATATAGTTAACATCCAGTGTAAATCATGAACATCAGCATCCTGGCACTCCAGTGGTACTGATTACGTTAGCACTTCATCTACCCCTGGCACACATCTAGGGCAAAACTCGCGCATACAGTCTATAGGAGCTGTATACATAGAACAATGATAACATATATTTCATTGGATAGATTTGTTTACGGCGTTGTCACGTGAAAATTATTTCATTGGTTGGCTGTTTGCGCGAGTTTTGCCCTAGAAGTGCGCCAGGGGTAAATCAGTACCTCTGTGGTGCGAGGATGGAACATCAGTTACTTCTGTGGGAAATAGTTTGTACAAGGAACTTATATTGCATTAAAACATCATGACAACTACCCATTACATCTGTTAGACATCACCATTAACTATTGTGTGTAGTTTCATTGGTAGTATTCAGTACTTGGTACGACAATAGATCACTGTACAGTAGCCTCTAGTAAGACTGCAAGAAAGCAAATGGTACTCGTGCCATAAGTACCACTAAAGAAACAAGTGGTTGACATATTGTTGTGAAACTGAGAGTCTATATCCCCACCCCATACTGAAGGGTTCTGCATTAACGCTAGGGTTCACTACCTGTTGTTACACACCATAATATGACATGGTCAAGAGTAAACGTTCTTGCGTACATTTGTATGCTCAACTCAAAGTTTTACCAACAATTTCATCCTATAAAATCTGAGCTTGAGCATGAGATCGTACTCACAAGATTTCGTAATCTCGGCGTCTGGAGCTTCGTCCGAGATGTAGGTCATATTGAGAGGCTATTTTATACCCAATAGGTTCTCCCAGATCACTGCCAAAGTTTCTGATTGAATGGAAATGACGTACACTAACCATTGTCTGAGAAGGTGGAAGTAAAATTGTGGCTATCGATACTACTGATTGGCGGTACGCGTATGAACGGATCCATTGAAATGGTTTATCAGACGTGCTTAATTCCTTACAGAAGATATATTGAACTGGGCACCTATTCTCAAAACGTTCTTAGGAGCGTACGACAATCTTAAGGGTACCTATAGCACGTGCGGTGCA
>JAULBP010099228.1:0-11094 GCA_032355345.1 Lepetodrilus pustulosus
CTATTAGGATTCATTTTAAATATTTGTGTGGTGCTGTGCTTATGGGTTGTCAATGTGATCTTATGACCAATGTTATTAGATGTAAATTCTTTAGATAATATAAGTAATATTATAGTTTGTATTTTTAATATGTTTGTAAGTTTCATATTTGTATATTCCATATTCATACGTTTCACCTGTGTATGGTTCACGCTTATTTCATCATGCTATCAACTACATGACCCGACATTGTGCCAGTTTTATTGTATTTAAGATGCAACATATGTTTAGTCCATGTATGTTCAGTTCACGTATTACTTCGTGAATATCACAATCTGAAAATCCTTATTTCATTCATTAAACCTGTTGAGAAGCTGTAATGTTCTATTTTTTAATCTAGAAACTATATTGCACACTTCTAAAAATAAACCGTTAACAATTGTATAATTTGCAATACAGATATTTATTATTTTATATTTAATATTAGTATACAAATTAATGGTTGAATATCTAAGCGTTTAGCATCTAAATGATAAAATATCGTTTCATTTAAAAAAGTGAACTATTGAATTCCTGAATCAGACATAAATATTGTCTTATTTTGTTGATTTTATGTCACAGAAATGCATGTAAATATGTGGTAGATATCTGGGCTTCGACTTAAAAAATCTTTAGACATTTGTGTCATAGGCCTATACATAGATTAGACTTTGAACATGGACTTAGACATATGTTACCTATGTAAACAGTTACATTATTAACACAGAACTATTAGTATTTACATTACATTTAGATATAGCATGGTTCTAAAACATATATGACAGTACATATATATTAATATATTTTTTAATGTTTTAGATTTAGGGTGTACTAGAATATGATTATATATTTATGCATTCATAGTTTTGAAATCTGGCATTACAATGAGCAAGGTGCGTGATTAAGTATACATATTATGATTGTTTTGATCCGCAAGATGATTGTTATTTTAAAATGAAAATGTTACTGTCTTTATTATTTGCAAATATTATCAATGTCACTGTTACAATATCCAAGTTTTCCACACTAATAACTGACTTATTTGACAACTATTTATTTCAGTGTTTTATTTTTAGCATTTGTATTTGGATTTGTTTTTACATAATTTAAATTAACGATCGTTGAACGGTATATGATACTAAAATGAGTATAAAATTCACTGCAAAATAATGATATCGGTTGTTCATAATGTTTAGATACTTACTAAGTATCTACAGTTTGTAAAGTTAGCATCACTAATTAAATGTATAGTGTTTCTTGGCTCGGCATTGTGATTACTAAATACTAGCTTACTGAATTTGTATGCATGGTCAAATAGATGTATTTTGTTAATTTTTTTCTCCACCATTGCTTACAATACCCACACCTAGTTCATATCGAATACATCAAACGCAAGGTATTCTGAACCAGTGTCAGGAAGTGATATAAACATGTATGTATTTTGTAATTCTTTTAATATTTTTATCCAACATGACATTACTTTGACCAGAGACTTTTCTCAGACATGACGTTTCTGGATACAGGACAAGGCACCTGTCCTGCCTCTAGATGCCTTGTTCTGCCACTAAATGCCTTGTCCTGTTATGTAATCTAGACACGGTTGAGGACGATTGTACGTCGAGGACAACATTTCCTAGTAATATAGAAAGATATACGGAATTTATATTTTTTCAAACTCACGTCGTTTTGCGGGAAATGGGTTTGAGGTCCGGGACAATCGACGTGTTCTGTGCTCGAATCTAGGTCTGTGTACGAGCCAAAATCTTCCGTAATATTCTGTGACTGGTGCAAAATCTTCCGACATCATGAAGCATGTCTACAGGTCGGTAGACAGAACTAAATTACATAGTCCGTGTGATATAGGTCACCCTCTGTCGCAGTCAAATTATGCTTAGGAAAGCAGTATTTTAGTTTATTTAATTTGGCATTTATTGCAGTTTTAATAACGCATCGAAATGCAATTTTACGAATGGTCGGAGTTGGCTTTTTGTTTGTTCGAACTTAATTTTAATGTAAAATATTTCGTTTGACCCAGTTAGGCTGAAACCATACCAGACTGTCAAAGGGACGCTACTCCTGTTAATTCTATGACGCAACGCGTAGTAATAAGATATTTGAGTAGTTAGGTTCTTACATTTGAATAGAATGAGACTCCGCTGTGTTGAAGCTAACTTTAGCTGGATATCTACACGTAAGTGTAATTGCAAATGAACAAAACCATCCTGAATGATATCCGATCCAAAACAGGAGTGGAATGATGTTATGTAACATACTGGAAGCATTGATACAGCTTTCACGGAGATCTATATTGTGCGGTTCAGATTTTGAGGTTGGGTTTAGTTTCAGTGATTCAAAGTAGCCTGTAACCTATCGTTTTATATTTAGATTTCATCATTATATGTAAAACTGATTGGGAAAAAAACCCATTAACAAATATTCTGCTTTTGTGTGATAAATATTCACATGTAGTTGGGTAGGTCTATATGTATATAACTAATGCTTTCTTAACTTTCTAGATTGTGCTTGTCCACAAAACAAATTCCATAGAATAATAAATATTTGTAATCTATTCTCTTTTTTCTTATAATAATCTTAACACATAAATTATTGCTTGCAAAAACAAGCAGGTAAAATTCAGGCACACATTGTAGCACACTATTAACAACCATATATTCAATGAAAACATACCCGATACACACACCATGTCTTGTGTTTCTAAAGGAGATATGCATAAAATCCATATCTTTCTAAAAATAAGGATTGTTAATTTGAAGTTCACCTACTCCTATGTAAGAATGATCAAGTACGATAATACATAAACCGTGTTTATACTAGAACCAACCTAGAAATACGTTTGCATGTTAACGATTGGCTACGAATACATAAATTTATTGTGATGTCAGGATGGATATATACTCAGAACATAACCAGAACACATTTACAAGTTATAAAAAGCTGGTATATTACTTGGTATTATGATGTAGAACTTGGCAGATCTATAGTGATGTACCCACATTATGTGAACACGATAGATCTATCGTGATGTAAGGGCCCTACCTACATATGTGAACACGGCATTACTGCTTTATTGGCGGGTTTACACCAATAAATAGTGTACCAACATACCGAGTGATTACTTGTACCTACCTATTGAGACTATCTATATCTACATTTTAAGACTAGTTGTACCAACATATTGATAATAGCTCTACCTACATATTGAGACTAGCTCTACCTACATATTGAGACTAGCTCTACCTACATATTGAGAGATATTGAGACAATATGTAGGCCTACCTACATATTGAGACTATCTGCATCTAAATATTTATACTAACTGTATCTACATATTGAGATATCTGTACCTACATATTGAGATATATGTACCTACATATTGAGACTAACTGTATCTACATATTGAGATATATGTACCTACATATTGAGACTAACTGTATCTACATATTGAGATATCTGTACCTACATATTGAGATATCTGTACCTACATGTTGAGACTAACTGTACCTACATATTGAGATATATGTACCTACATATTGAGACTAACTGTATCTACATATTGAGATATCTGTACCTACATATTAAGATATCTGTACCTACATATTGAGACTAACTATCTACATATTGAGATTAGCTGCACCTATATATTGGGAATATTCTTTTTTTTATTTTATTTTAGTAATGGGGTTTATAGTTGCTTTCTAGAATCTTTCACTAACATCACGACTTGTCAGTTTAGGGCAGGAAGAAACCCACAATATCCGTAGCGCTGAATGTTGCACTAAACCTGCGAGCACCGGCTGGTACTGACAGACCAAGGATGATAACTGTAGTGCCATTCCTGTAACTTCTGCGAAATTGATGCCCGGCCCCTATGGGGCGGGATTTGAACTCGGTACCTTTTGCAATATTTGTACCTATATATGTTGAGACTATCTGTACCCACATATTGAAACTAACTGCATCTACATATTGAGATTAGCTGCACCTATATATTGAGACTATTTGTACTTATATATTGTGACTATATCTGTACCTATATGTTGAGGATAACTATATACCGTCATATATAATGAGACTACATATATATTGAGTACACTTACATTATGTGATTGACACTACAGTGTATACACATGCACCTAATTATTTAAATTACTTCTACTCTACATGTGTGCTTATTCGGACTACCGTGCATACAATGTTATATTAAAACTGTTGTTTTATTTATTTAATTTATTTATAATATTCTAATAAAACATTTTTAAAGTCTTCTGGGATTCGTGAACAGCTAACATTATTAAGATTGTAACGTACATATTCAAAGATTACCTTACATATTAAGACTGTTCTTTTCATTTTAAGACTGTACCTTACATATTGATATTG
This sequence comes from Lepetodrilus pustulosus, assembly GCA_032355345.1. Lineage (NCBI taxonomy): Eukaryota > Metazoa > Mollusca > Gastropoda > Lepetellida > Lepetodrilidae > Lepetodrilus > Lepetodrilus pustulosus. Next base: position 4,420 of record JAULBP010099228.1, read on the forward strand.
TGCTTTACTTATTACATTACCTTACATATTGAGACTGTAAGTTGCATATCAAAACATTACTTCCATATTGAGAGTGTAAATTTCATATCGAAACATTACTGTAATTTATATATCAAAACATTACTTACATATTGAGACTGTAACTTACATATTGAGACTGCACCTTACTTATTACGACATTATCTTAGATATTGAGACTGTGTCTTACATATCAAATCATTACTTACATGTTGAGATGGTACATTAAATATTAAGATATTAATTTACATATGTAGACTGTACCTTACGTATGGAGACTGTACCTGCACACAGACACTGAGGCTGTAAGTGTAGCCTGTGACTGTATTGAGAATATGGTAAATATGGAGACTGTGTACCTTACAATATGTAGACTGTACCTTACGAATGGAGACTGTACCTTACATATGGAGACTGTACCTTACATATGGAGACTGTACCTGCACACAGACACTGAGGCTGTAAGTGTAGCCTGTGACTGTATTGAGAATACCTGTACATACCTGTGTCTAGCTATTGAGACTGTACCTGCACGAATATTAGCATATTATTGCGAGCTTGTTATTTCTTGATTGTAGCTGTTTAATCTTTTAGCAATATCATCATGATATGGTATAATTTTAGCCCTGGCACCAGTGTAATATGATTTGGAACGGGAGCACCTGGGGATTCTGATAATGCATTAACATAATTATTGAGATTACTCGCCAGCTTATAATTTTCTGCTTGTGAATGTATCATTGAATGATAAGTGGGTAATTGGAGATGTTGATACTATTAGTTATTGCGCGGACGACCGACATATACATGTTGACACCTGTGCAGTTTTGGAGGATATAGATTCCGGAGGGTTTTTTTTGCTTGTGAATGTAGTGTTGAAACTGTAGGTAATTGTCAGTATTAATGAAATAGATTATTTACTTGATAACAAAACAACGTGAGGGTTATTTTTAGAAGAAGAAAAAAAAGAAATCTCATAATAGTATGATAAATTGATTGAATAATAGTATATTGCATACATTTTTCATTTGGTTATAAATATGCATAATAACTACACATGTTTACGTATATTTGGTTTACAAATGTTTTTCATATTGAAAAATATTTAACAAAGCTAAATTAAAAATCTAACCAGTAAACGTACCCAAAATAAAAGGTAGAGAAAAGCCCAATATATTCAAATATAGTTTCATTTGATGCAACATAAATTGGTCTCTTTTGTGCAATATATGTTCAAGGATTATGAATATCGGATATCTATAACATTTGAAAATGAAAACAGCTAATATAAATAGGTCGTGGCTCTAATTCTATTGTAATCACTTATCTATGTAAATATTACAGTTGTTCTATAGAGCTCAATAAACATCTGCAAACATTTTAATCATGGACTAATTATCTAGTGACTACTAGTAGGTTCAGATAAATGCATGATACCTCTTAATTAATTATGAAATTATATATCTTAATAATTACTAATCTCGAGTTATTTCCCTTGGATCATATTATAAGCGCCAAAGATGTAATACCCCAATTATCTAATCTGAGCTGACAACATATTTTTAATTTCTTTCGTTGAATAAATAATAATAAAAGGAACGTTTACATTATTATTTCATATTTGACCAAATGTTCTAAATGTTGCTAAAATATAAAAAAATGATATTGCTTGTTAGTATATTCTCTGTGTAATTTTTCTGGGATAAATTCCGACATTTTAGACAAACGAAAGAGAACGTCATAAGACTGAACACATGGCGAACAGTAGTAAACATGCACGAGAGTTTTGTCGACTGACGCGACGCTAATTTTAAATAGGAATACTGCTAGAGTATACTTATTATTAGAATATTCCCAGTCCAATTCATTGAACATATTCTTAAGAATTTTAAATTCAAATAAATGAAAACCTGTTTGATATGTAGAGTAAAATTCAATAGAAGGTAAATACTTGTAGAATATTAATAGTCTAATTTAACGAATGCCCGCTTAGTATTTAGAGATATTAATTTGTTTATGTCCTATGGTATTCACAGTTCAAAGTATTATACCACTGTAGTATGTAGAATATCGAGGAATAGATGTATTTGATTTAAAGTTGCAATTAATGTGCACCTATATTCAGCGCATAGAAACAATGTAAATACTATTTATTGCAATTATTGACCTAACATTAATAAATACGTAGATTTTAAAAATATATATACGTATCATATTATGATAGTTAGACTTCAAATCAACAACAATATGTATGATTTAGAGTATTGCAAAAAATATTTGTATACTATTTGTAGTTTAAAATAAATAAATAAACAAACAAATAACTGTTTTAGATTCAGAGGTCTAATAAATAATACCCATATCATATTTAGAGTTAAAATGAATAAACACTTGTTTGATATTTAGCGTTCAAATCAATTAATATATGCATGCGATTTAGAGTTCAAATAAAGACATGCCCGTAGGATATTTATATGTCAGCTAAATTAATACCTGCATGATATGTAACGTTCAAATCAATAAATATCGGCATGCTATTTAGAGTTCAAATAAATAATTACAAATAGGATATTTAGAATTCAAATAAATATTAACATTTAGAATATTTATAATTCATATAAATAATTACATATGAGATATTTATAATTCAAATAAATAATTAGATATAGAATATTAACTATTTCCAGTTCAATTTGTGAGTGTAGGCTTACGCTATGGCAGGTGGTATCATGCTGTACAGTATCACGTTGTGTTCAGCTCAACATAGGTGAGTACATACATAATGGTAGTTCCTCAGAACAATGTTCATGAACATTTCTGTAGTTAAACCGCAGAATGTACACAGTAAGAATAGAAAAATAAAATAACTTAAAATAGATACGAATAAAAATTATTTGAAAAGTAAGTTTTCTTTTTTTTTTCAAGTCGGGGCGTATCTTGGATCGAGGTTTTATTGTCTAGAAATGGACAGACATGTATGATGCTTGTGTATACTGGTCTATATGTCCAACGTTCACTGGTCTATATGTCCAACGTTCACTGGTCTATATGTCCAACGTTCACTGGTCTATATGTCCAACGTTCGCGTTGTTTCGGGAAGAAAAGTTGTGCTAAAGTAGATATTTTTACTTACAATGGACGTCGGATTGTGTCTGGCATATATGCAGGTGGCGGTACAGGCGACGGGATTTTAATGCATGTAGTATATTTGTGCTCGTCCATGGCCGCGATTTATTGAGAAAAAGTCTGCTAACATGTTTACGGGATATTTATAGAGCATGCATATTACACGAATCCATTACCACGGTTCTGCTGGATATAATTCTGGCTCCGTTGTGTCGCCGACGTAGACGCTATTATTACAACGATATTATCTTCATCATTCTAAAATAATTTTGTCTAAAACAATCTAAAGTTTAGTAATAAAAAGTACTGCAAAATATGAATATTATTACATTATGTTCTTACTTCAACTGAGTATTGAAATAAAACAAGGGTAAAATTATCGAGATTTCATTTAATTATTCAACAAGAGAAACTATCGTTAAGATATCTACGTTGTATAGACGTTCTTCAGAAAGAACACACTTTACCTAACGATCAAACCATTTATTATGAAATACAAACCGCAATAATGATCGAAATATGATGATATCCTATAACGATTTAATATTAAAAACGTAAGAAATGTCTTAACCTTTCAGGCTAAAATGATTTTAAAGAGATATAATAATTGCCATTACATTTTCCTGGTTTATAATCACGTTTGTGGTGGTCCGATACGAACAAGATGTACTTGAAATAATACATTTCCAGAAGATAATCACCTACGTCATAATGTCAGCAAATGACATATACATTTGCTAATAATGGCTGTTACACCATAAGTCACTCTCGCTTCAATTATAGAAGATACCCAGTGATGTGAAAGAGTTGGCTAAATGGTGAATATACATGTATACTTTAATTGTTATGTTTAACACTCTGGCATAACGGGTAATGCATATTTTCGAAATACCAACTTTTACTATTTTAGGCACAATTGGAAAATGGGGCAATCGATCATTGCTAAAAACAAATTAGTATCCACAGATAACATGGCCCAGAAAGTCACTAAAATACTTTCCTTAATTACGAAAGTGATATAATTTGAAGAGAATGGTTGTTTATTTTTTATCAGGAAAACATGACAGGTAATAGCAAATAGTTTAGGAGTGACAACCATTTTTACCAAGAGTATATTTTCAATAGGAATAACCTGGATAAGAATTTACCAAACTGTCCGTTCATGGAAGTTCCGGATCTATGACCAATTTACAGAAGGAATTAAAAACACACACATGCGAATTACTATTTCGTTGATATTTGTATGCATCAACATTGAATTTTTTTTCATTCACTTTATAAGTATCCACCCATTTGATGCGTAGTGTTTCTGATATTGGCAGATAGTTATCAAGGATACTAGTTTTACAACAAATGTGTTTTATTATCAGAGTATGTTACAAGGGTCGGTCTGAGTCTAATGTATCATGATTAGTCATACTTTTAAGTCGAATCGATACGTTAAATAAAGTGTTTTAAAATACAACTGAGTATGTTGACAATGGAAGTATAAAACAATGGAGGTACAGTCATATTCTATATATAGATAACCCAATAGAAGTTATTACCAAGAAGCGATACATACTTATTGTAAGATAATCATGAATGATTACTGGTCAGCCTAATAATATGTAAACTATATGTAAATCAATATATAATATTATAATGTATCTTTTCACAGAGTTACACCATTGCATTACCACTTTGTTCATAGTCACATAATTATTTTATCCATACACTGTAAATTTCACTTTCGAGTGAATCTTATCATTGTTGAATATATACATGCATACTATGATGTTTAATTAATTCTTTCTCACGTGTTCCTTGTCGGCGACCAACAAGTATAGATAGATTCCAAAACTACATCCGAATATAACTCGATGCTGAGGGTTTATATTGATATAAATACCCCTCACACTCGTAATATTGAAAAATAAAATGGTTCAAATTTCACCAACATGCACTGAGATTTACAATGGTCATCATTGCTGACTGTTGACATCAAGGTATTGTACCATGCAGGTACAGTGTGTGCTATACAGGCTGTCTAGCTGTCGATGCTCTTGTGCCATGACTTGATTGAATACCAGCAGAAGCATAGTTTATTTCCATTTATCGATCAACATTTATAGATCAACATTTATAGATCAACATTTATCGATCAACATTGCTTCATATGTAATCTATGTATGTGTGCAAGTCGTTGACATATTCATTGAAACCTGGTGGGCGAACTAGTGGGCGAGTGTGAAGAAACAGGGATAATGAGAGCTCATCATCAATGAGAAAACCTTGATCTATGAGAAGAAACCTTCTCTGTCTGTCTGTCTGTCTGAGAGTGCCACCTGTACGAGGTGATTACGTTCTACCCATAGGTGTCCCACTAATACTTGAAGTCTTCTAGAAGTATTCATTGAGATCTTTCTTGAAATGTTGTCCTGGGCATGTTTATGTTGATGTCATTATGTCGAGGCATACATAGCTGCAATGTGTTTGCTATGTTGTGATATGTACAGAATATCTTTGACACTTTATTAACAAATATTATTAATAATGGTGATGAATTGCACGGTGCAACAAACACATCATTGGTCTACTACAAACAGAAGACTTTCCAAGGGAATTAAAAAGTCTGTATTAAGTCTTGACTTGAAGACGTTTAGTTCTATTGGACAGTTTGACATGAAGTTGTGGTCAATTTTACAAATAGCTTGCTGAAATATTTGTCTGTCAATTGCATTAGATATATTTGTAAGTAAGCATGTAGGCTAAGTATTGACTGACGATTGAGAATCAACTCACAATAATGACATTACAATTCCTGAGATAGATCTACTTCTCTGTTGTTTGCTTGGGACGTAGACATTTACATGTAAACTAATTACCCCTAGAGACCACAGGTACCTCATTCGCAACCTAAAATGAATCTAGAACATTCATACCTCCCAGAAATTCCAAAATGGACGTAGCACAGACACCTCGATGGCATCGCAGCGTGTCCAACAACCTTGGATAGTGACGGCTAAGACGTACGACCAGGTGTAGGCAATGCGTTACAACGTCAAACATGCACACTGACTTCAAAGACGCCTGATTTCCAGCTTGATAGTGCAACGACACGCTGTCATAGGACCACGTACAACAGCTGTCTATCCCTCGGCTTGTCTTTCGCCTCCATTGATGGGGTTTATGAGGGAGAGGTCTGCTCGACCAACTGCACTCTTTCCTTCATCTATGCAGACTTCCATTTCAGTGAAATCAAAAGACATACGAGAAGCTCGTCGATTTGATTTGTGGCAGAGAAAAAATAGGAATGTGTTGTAATGCTTAAAATACCTATATTGTTCAAGGTATGCGATGACATAAATACGAGGCAATAAATCCCTGCATATAATGTCGCTGTTGTCCATTTTCCCGCCAAAATCATTCTGTGACATACAGCGCTGTCGCGGGTAAATGAATACGACGGATATTCGCGTAATTAACGCGGTTTCCGTCATATCCTATCGATATAAATAAGATGCGGCGTTCCATTTAGATTTCATTGAA
>JAULBP010099239.1:0-32604 GCA_032355345.1 Lepetodrilus pustulosus
CAGAGCATGCCCATTTTGGTGGTGTGGGCTGTTTGCGCTATAGAACTTTTTATTTTATTTATTTATTATTATTATTATTATTATTATTATTATCGATCCAAGTTCATGATGTACCTGCATTTGGTCACATACTTTCTGCAACATCCAACGCTACAGGTGTTTCAGGTTTCCTCCTAATGTAATAACATGGCTCGGTGTGCATATGCTGCTCATCTCAGTGACATTTTAACAGAACAAATAATAGCAGTAATTGACAGTAATAATAGCAGTAACTGACAGTAGTTGAAGTATGACAGGCTATTAATCATAGGCTTCACGGAAGAGATGAGTTTTTAGTTGGCGTCGGAACATTAGGAAGTTCGTTACTTGCTTAATGTAATTTGGTAATAAGGAAACCCACAAATAATGGAGAGGCAACTGAAAAAAATATCGATATCTAAGTTTTGTCTCTGGTGCAGAGTTGCATACGGTTATGTTTTGACGGCAATCGCGACATGTATTTATGTAAATACCTACTCAATACTAGTGTAAACGTGTTCAATTTAATTCGAAGAAACGACGCATCCTACATGCATGCAACTATGAATAGAGACCTGTAAATGATATCTGCTACGAGCATGGATTGGGTGTATATTATTCTTAAAAATATATAAATCAAATAAAATTTTAATGAAGTAATATTAATTGAATATGCAATTACATGTAGAATCAGCAGGTAATGATCTTAAAGGTTTCTATATCGAGACATATTTTATAGTTCAGCGAAGCACGACACTTTTTCATAACTATTGTTCTACAGTAACTGTGCGACCCATAACACCACAACGTTCTCATTGTCAGTTACTTTCCAATCAGCTTCGAGGAGAATTATCGCAATATCATTGCACATCCGAATGTCGTTATGACGATAGTAAATACCGATGCTTCTTTACAAATACGCCTGTGTCATTCAATAATATAACAACGAGTTGGCGACATGATTGACTGACAGATGCCTTGGGGTGACAACAGTTATTTCAACCTGTCACGTGCCCACCATTTCGCAGTCACTGCAAGAATAAACGTGTAAATGGGAACAACGTGTCAATCTATGGGAACAACGGAAGAAATGAGCTGAAGAAATGGCACATATACTAGTTAGTAGCATTACAATGTATATCCTTTCTCCAGGAATTCGATCACTTTAAAAGAACGTACAACTATTTGGTACTGTTACTGAACAGTGGGCATACAGTTACAAACATGGAGCATTTGCACTGAAATTTAAAAACCTTTTTAGTACATTTCCATGCTTATAGATATAAAATTTTACATGGGGATTTATGAACACCTTTGAGATGTCATAACATGGAAACAGGTTTTGTAGTCCAGGGGCCGGACATCAAACTGTTGGAATAACTTTTAATCCTAGAGAACACACTTATGTATACATGAACAGTAGGAATCCTTTTCAAAGATGTTGCAGGCAAATATTTGCTTTGATCTTCAAAGTATTCCATTCCTAGTTGCTAGTCACTGAACAAATCTAACTGTTTCTCGTAAAAGCAAGAAATGAAAATGTGAAAATATTACACATATCTTCGTACCAAAGACTCTTATAGGATTTCAATAAAGGATTTTCCTGCTTAAAATATAGACGTCATGATTTAAAAAATCTCACAAAATGACAATGCAGTTTTCAGGAAAAAGATAAACACAGCAATTTATCGTTGTTGACAGATTTATTTACATATGCACATACCAATGTTTATGTACAAGGAATAAATAATACCAACTAGAACATGTCTGTTGACATCACATACATGCAATTGTTTATATTCAATGGGTCATTTGTTAGTAATACATGACACAATACAAATCTTATGGCAATCAGTTCTGAGATAGTGTGTATCATATTTGCATTTTGTCTCTTTAAAATCTACATTTTGTATATTAACATCTGAATTTATCATGTGGATAGCAAGCTCTACAAATGCATATATAATATATTATGTTATTAGTATTATGATCAGTTCAATATTGTTCATAAATCTCAAATGATATAGCTTGAAATTGGCAATAAAGTTATATCTTCAACAATTAAATTCAACCGTATTCACGAAAACTATAATTTAAATGCTATGCCTAACATTGTAGTTTATACATATATTTATAATTTTTCTTCCAAATCTGTTGAATTAAAAAAAAATATATGACATTTTCCCAAAATAAATAAATGTCACTGTTGAGTGAAAACAAAAGTAAATGTTACTAATGAAAGACATAAAATCAAACTTTAAAAAAACCCACATTTTCAATTGATTGACAAACTTTCCACATACAAGTTCTTTTCATGAACATGTACTTGAAATATGTATAACTAACTGCATTTGTTATGTGTTGTCATACTGTGCATTGAGAAACTAATGTTCACATAGAAAGTAAGGGAAAGTGTTGACCAGTTTAAAACTAGTCTGAAAAAGTATTCAAATAACAATAAATTAAATTTCTACTTGCCTATTAACAGTGTGAGAATTAAGTTTGGCTGACAGTTGAAGCTGACATAGACCAATGTGAACTTGGTTGTACGTGGGGCGCTGGCGCCTATTACAGAAATAGAAGATTATATAGACCCAAGGAGTATACATCTGTGATGGATTCAAAGGGGTAAAGGGAAAGACCCCAACCACCCACCAGATCCAAAACATTTCCCACTTTATCATTTTAAGCTTTTTCTTGATGTATTTGTTTTTGAAAGTTACATTATTTATCATTATTTGACAATTATGGTTGAACCCATACAAGATCAGCCATATGAACAAACACTAGTTACTTTAGTAACACCACTAGTTAAATTCTATCTTTGCTTGTTGGGCTAAAGTCTCCACCAATGTATTCCTGAGCCCCATCCCTGTATGTAATAGTGAAGTTGACTTTTCAAAATCTTTGTAATGTTCAAGGTACAATGAAGATACACTTGTTTCAATGATAACAACAGATCACCAATGATGGGTGTGTACAATGATGTAAGTATCTACAGTATGAGATAGCGGTTACTTCCTTCCCTTCCGTCGTAACGACTGACCCTCGCCCGAGAAAGCTTCGAAATTCTTTTCCTTGTCCTGTATAGGAAAAACGATGAATGAAAGATTAAGTAAGTCAAACATTGTACAGTGTCCCCTCGATATAACGCTGTATTTGGGGTCCATGACACACACACCCCACACCCCGCCTTATAGTACCAGCCTTATAGGATAGTACAGGTAAATAACAAAAATAAAAATGGGATCCACATCTGACTCTGCCTTATATCTGAATCCGCTCTGTATCGAACAGCCTTATATCGAGGGGACACTGTACTACAATCACACCACTGATACATATTTCATGGAAGTATATGCTTACTAATGGACCAGTCTGTGTCCTCTATCAAATAATCACGCCCCAAGGCAGAAACATTAATCCTGTAGTAAATATGATCCAGGAGAAACAAAAGTATTCAGGCCATATATATTAATATAAATAACCCAGGTCCAAAAGCAAATACTGTGGTACTGTATTACAGTAAAAATAATTGATGAGAAACTCAGAAAACATGTGAATAAGGCATTGGAGCATCAATGTACATGGCGCCAATGTTAAATTTACCAACATAATCTATAATTATACTTAGACTGGTTTTCATGTGGGGGAAGACTTAAGTCATACACAAATAAGTCATACACTTAAAGATGTCAATGTTCTGCAGTCATGACCGAGTCTGGCCAAATAGTACTTTGACCTGCCAAATAGTACTAGAAAGTAGAAAAATAATTACGATACCCTTCAACTATGTTAATTAATGTCTGTTGAAGTCCCAGCGCAGACACAAAAATTGCAACTTCCTGCATTATAAAATAGTTCAAATGAGATGCAAAAACAAGTGTTCTCTTTCTCATTTTTCATTGTTTTAAAGATATTCAAAGATTAACGGAAGCCCATACTAAAAAAGTGCCATCTCCTAATCTATCGTTGTTTCTTCTTCTCTATACTGAAGTCTATTTCTAAAATTAAAAAAATTAAATTAAAAATTTAAATTAGAGGTGCTGTACCTTTTTGGAGATACACCTGTAGTCAGACTTATTTCACAGGGTATAAATTGTATGGACATTTCCTGTTAGAAACTATATCTGGTGACAGCTTCTGATTGTTTTTGGAGATGTTTCACCATCAATAGATGTTGTTTTGAAGGTATACATTTATCTAAAAACAACAACTTAAACACCTATACCCAGTATCTGTTTATTAAATGTAAAAATAGGGCAAGTCAGGCTTACTTTGCAGAAATTGTAGTTCTCTCTCAGTACAAAAAGTGTATTTTACACCAGTCTGTCAAGTAGCGTATTAAAGACCATAAATCGTACTGAACACGCCCAAATCATAAGGGTGAACAGAACTTGTATATGGTATATACTGGTTACTTCTTTGTCCTGTGAAGATATATGGGTTATTTATTTATTGCTAAACGTTACTTCAGAAATCTTTCAACCATACACGGTGAGAAAGATATACAGGCAAAATACTTCATCAAGTGAAATATAAAATAATCTATGTTTTTACCAAGTTAAAAAGATCGTAAATATTAATCATTTTATGGTAATAATGGACAGATCATATGGATCACTTAATACATCAAGGACATTGAACTAATTCAATATACGCATGACGTCTTAACAATATCCGACATACAGTTTTTCATAAGTGACTATACTCTGGTTTATTAATACAAGTAAATGATTGAGGACTTGCAGTCCAAAAAAACAAGTTCCGCTTTAATGGGGGCCATGCCGTGATAATATTGTATTGACAAATATGATATATAGTACTAGGGTCAGCTTAACAGATTGTTCTGTACAAGCATTATAATATTAATAACTGAATCTCGAGTATTTATATTCGTGAGACTGGACCCAAGAGTATATTAGATAAAATACAATCTGCAAAAACAAGTTAATCGATAAACAACAAAGTAACATAACGTTTGGCTGCAGTTGAATTACTAGACCACTTTAAAATTATGAGAGATGATATGCACAAAAATATCAAGTATTAAATAACAAAGTAAGATAACATTATGGCTTTAATGAATTAATGACCATATTCAAATATGCTTTCATATTTCATATTCCTTTTGTTCATCAATTGCAGGTCACCATAACCAAACAAGTTTTCAACAATGACAATAACCCAACAAGTTTTCAACAATGACAATAACCCAACAAGTTTCCAACACTGACAGTAACCAAATTGAAGATGAATTTTTAACCAATGGCGACCATAAAAAAAAATTGATTATAGCCTTAGAGATTTGTTCTATTTTAGGTGGAAAATTTGCACTTGAATAGGATATGACATGAAGCTGTAGAAGTTCTGCTTGAAGTCTAATGAGAGCAGACTATGCACTAGCCATCAACAAGCTGCCTAATTGACAGGAGATGTATTATATCACAGGAACCTCCCAACAACATCCTGGTGGCATGAAGATCGGCAATAATATATCATGTTTTGTTTTCAGTTTACGAGAAAATATTTTACCATTATCAAATAACTTCATTAGAAGACAATTCCCAATGGCAATGAAAACCTAAAAGGAGTTTTGAGATGTTACCATTGCTTCAAGCCATGAAGTGAATCCTAATGCGAAGATTCATTTGTATTGTTGTATTTTCAATTATTATTTTTCTCTTTTTCTGTTTTGTTTTCCTTGTATTTTTTCTTTCTTTTTCTTTATTGCATTTCATTTGTAGATTCACATTTCAGAACTTCCTAAGTAATGAATCCAATAATATGAATTATCATTTTATATCTGCAGTTCCTTATCCACATTTCCGTATTTTTTGTTCCAGATTGCAAGATACCATATCTACACTCAACAGGGGCCCGTTGCACAAAGCTCTTGTAGCACTACAATAGTTGTAACTGGGATCCCACCACAATAGAAAGTGTTGACCGTATAATAGTTGTAGCCTACAATAGCTTTGTGCAACAGGCCCCTGGTCTGTGCTCAGGCGGCACTACCTTTGTCTATAGCTATGTAGTGGCCATTCTGCTTCGACTTTTGAGTCCGTAGTGTTTAGTATAAAATAGTAGGAAAACCCAAAAAAAATGAAGGGAATGGACTGCATGCATGCACAATCTGATTTCCTGCTATTTTCCTATGAAATCATTCTGCCAGCCATTACTTTTAGAAAAGCAGCGATGAGAAATCTAGGGAAATGTAGTGCGGCCTAAACGCAGCCCAGTTACCTGAAATGCAGTGGCCATGACATTAATTGACCCTCAAGCAGCAACACCTAATACCGCAAGTCATCAAGAGCCTGTTGACTTACAAAGCTTACCTCATTATTAGGCATATGTCAGCACACTTATTAAAGGATTTAGAGGGACTAGTGGTGAAGTCAACGCCCAGAGACCTATCCACAGGTCATATGATAGTCTAGGCTAACAGAACTGAAGATAATTAAATGGCTCATATTACACCCATCAAACTTGGACAATCAATAAAATCAGTCAGTGATTTTCTGGACATTTTTAGCAGAGCTGTGGTAGTCTTGGCATCTCCAGTGGATGTACGTAAGGGCCCATTTATACAAAGGAAATCTAGTCTAAAGTCACATTGCAGTAAAGCAGCTTAAAAACGTACTCTCTATATTGATAGAGTAATATATATTCGGGCGATATTGGAATATGGTTAATGAATAGCTATGGTCAAAGGATAATTGAAAAGCAATCGATGGTCCAATCCATGGAAGTGTACAAATTCTAAATTGATAACCCAGCAGTTTCATAAATGAATCGTGGGCGTTCAGATAGGGCAAATATACATAATGCTACAAATTTCTGACAAATACAGCCTTTTACTTAGTCGACATGTACTTGTTGCCATGTTGACAGCACCTCAACTCCAGTGTATCATCAATTATGATTTACTGCTTAATTAGAGTCCACTAATTAGACTAGTCAAGACAGCAACTGGTTTTTAACAGGAGTCATTGCGAGTGGAAATGACTGCATTAGTCATCTTAGTTTCTGTGATTGGAGTGTATAATGACTGAGTAATGGTGCTGGTGGTCCAACTGGGACAACATAGCCTTGTATGCATCACTCAGAATCTCCTTTCAACTCCTTGGAACCCATTGAACAAAAACGTTTAGTCATTCTTCCATTGCACTTCCATCCAGTTTCCGGTTTTTTTCACACCTTCCTACCCCCAGAACCCATCTCCAAGAAGTTTTATACTTGACATCAATTGTTATGGTAATGACATGGTTGCAACCCATATAGTTTGATTTCTACAGCAGAGTCTGTTTTGTGGATAACGCTAATCCGCAAGATTACAAAGTGTTCGTGTAGCATCACCATGATGTGGACATGTTGTCTGGCCGTTGTGAAATCATTGGACAATGGCGTAGAATTAGCTTAGGAATTCTGTGATTGTAAAAGTCACGTATGAAAGTGATCAGTAGATATTGGTTTTCAGTTAAGCATGCTGGTACTAATCTCCCTTGATAAATAATAGACGAACACTTTTGTAATGGTCAATATTTAGTTTCTGTTATCAAATATTGTCATATCAATCTCTGCAAATATGTTTTAGTATTGTTTCTTCATATAACAAAGAGTTTGCATTATGACAATTAATATTACTAATACCGGTAATAACAATTAAAAGAAAAAAGGTCACACTTGTATGTGGCACTCAAATCCAATATTGCTCTAGGGCACTGGGTGTCTACAAATAAAACACAGCAGTGATGATATAGATAATACTATTATCTTACAATCAGTTGTTTTCAATTTGTATTTAACGAGCGAAAGCCAGTTAAACACGTTTGAAAACAACGAGCTGTAAGATAAATGGTATCTAAGGGACACTGTTTAGTATTATATTTCTTACACACCTTTAGAAATTACTTTTAATCACGAAAATTAGCTGCATTTGAAGATTCCACATGACCTTGGATCGTTATGGTCTGGGAGCAGCCATTCAGCAGACTAAAAAATGTGATAACACACATGTGTTACCAAATAAATATCGCACAGTGATCTCTTCAACCAGGGTGTAAGTAAGGCAAGTAAAATATGGTATAGTGTGTACATTACACCCACAGTACTGCCAGGTGCATAGCTACTGGTATCTTAATGTGGATTCGCCAGTACTGTAACTGTACTACTGATTGGTTTCTTTAAAAAAATAATCTTTGCTAGGAAATTAATGTGGATGAATCTGCATATAGGCAGCTACACAACTGTTTGAAATGTTCTCCTCATATAAAACTGATATCATTCACAGAATAGGGAGCGATGGCTTGAATGGGATTTGAACCTTAACCTTCAGGTTTGCAGTCTGATGCAATTTCAACAGTGCTATCGATAACCACACCCCAACCCCCATGCCCCACCACACACACACTTTTTCCAACGCACACATACTTGAGCAAATAATTAATTGGACATTTGTTAATTGAATGATTACCAGCAATCCCGATTATCATCAATAATTAATAAATTTAGATAATTTAAGAGTAGACATTAATGATAGTTGACTTCCACTTTGGATGCCAGCATAACTCAGGAGAACAACCACTAATGTATCCATAATTATAAAAATTAACCTCTATGACCATCATCAAGCATACTCAGTGAAAATCACTAATAATTATTGTGTCATATTGGCATGAAAAATCCTGGCATTTCTCATTGAAAATGTCATGATAACAATTAGCCTACACAAATATATATTACCTATTGTATATTGAATCTTTCAGAAACCAAATTACCTCATAAAATTTGTTTTTAAAATGCTTCAACTAAAAGTATGTTTGTCTGTAAGCATTATTGTAAATCTTCTCCATTTTCTTGAAATAGAAAGTGGTCGACATAATATTTATTAATTATTGTCGGAATGTTCAGGTTTGGCCTTGACCTTTGGCCTGATCGGGAACATTAGCACCGACATGGAGATAAAAGTTTCACTGACAAATACAAGAACGATGATCCTGATGATTGATCCTTGACTGTGTAAACTGTGCTGTCTTCTGAAGCTTATAAACAACGCCTTCTCTCAGACAGGATTTTGGCAGTGACTTGTGAGATACATGTATGTCCAAGTAGCCCACGATCCCCTTGCACCAAACTTGCACTACTCCGTGCGTTCCTGTGTAGTGTTCATGACTCTTTTCCCTTTGGCATTTCGCAAGTCGTTCATAATTAATACACGTTCTCTGTTGGAATTCCCTACAAGTGTATGGAGCAAGGTTAATTGATTTCAGTTACTTGCCGAGACTCGTCTTGCATCAATATATTGAAATCAATCACTTCTACCGGATATATGGAGACCTTGTGAATGAATTTGCTATCTTTCACACCAGTTTGTGAATATTCAAACGTTGTTGTTGCAGAACACCAACAGGTATGTTGCAGCAATATATTATTGTGATAAAAATTAAGTATATATTATTCAATATCCTACCAACATATTTCTTGGCCTAAATGAATGCCAATATTTTATTTTCAGATCAGGCTAACAATCATATACAATTAGATTGAATTATTGCTTTATGTCACAGGTGGAACATCTCGACCATATATTGTCTTAATATTCATAATAATATCATGGTAACTAAAACTCCTGGTATTTGTTTTTTATAATGACAAAGATCTTTTGTAAACAATCAATATATGTTTGTTCAACATAGAGATTTTCCTTTAAACAAGAAAATAATATTGTAGATTCATGGTTGTAACTTTAGAAGTTTGCAATGTATTTTCCAGTAAACGTAAGTAAGTAAATGGTGTTTAGAATTCATCATTTTCCATTAAAGAAACCCGTGTGGGAATAATCACAATTTTTCAATTAATTGTGTGCTTGACCTGTCGTCATGGATATGGTTAACCCCCAAAAAATCCATCACTAGAATTTTCAGCTGTTGATCATGCTTCAAATTAATTCATCTTGCAATGAAGGAAATCGATCATTTAAACAGACCTCTAACATTTAATTAACCCTATCCCTGCTGTATTATGCACATACACTGCTGTTTAGGGCATCTCTGGTTGCCTGCAGCAGGGAGAGGGTTAATAAGTGGACTGTCTGCACGTGCATGCTGTGAAATGGCCAGGCCTGCCAGTGATCCTAACGTTAACATAAGGTCAGCTATCACGTGTACACCTACAGTGGTCACAGCTGGTAGTATTCTATTATACTGCTGAAAATATCCAAAGATGCCATTTTATTCACCTGTTAAGACACATTCAAGGAGTTTTTAATGGCAGTATCTTGAATTGTTTCCATTTTTTTTCTCTGGTAAAAGGTACCATTGCCAGAAAACTGTTTCCATGGATATGAGAATCATTCGCTCCAAGATAACATTTTCCATAATAATAAAAAAATAAAAATAATAGGTTTCTATTTTTTTTTAATTCGGAAATGAATTACAAACAGACTAACAGATAAATAGATTCTGTTTTTATTAGCGCCAAAGTTTTTGGTAGAACACTTCACCATTTAAGGATATTTTAATGAATAATAATTCTGTCAAGATTTATATAAATTTGAATACTTCAAGTAATATTTATATGTGGGAAATGACTGCTTGCTTACTGAGGTAATTACATCCTCAAATTAAGCAACAATGCTTAATGAAGCCGAAATGAGTTTGTGTAGATGTCAATGCCATGGAATGGCACAGAATCTAGATGATTGCAAACCCATATTACCATATTTGCCAGCCTCCTGATTAACTCTGATTTCTTTCGGACGCGATTTCCAATAATTCCAACCACTCACCGCAGTAAACGTCTCGACAATATTGACTTTACGCCTTTATCATCACAAACAGTGAAATTGGAAAAGATATATAACAACACCTGTCATTGGGGCGATGTTTAGTGTAGATTGCTATGGTTACATTCACTTCAAAGTGAGATAAATGTTTCACCAATAATCTGCTGACAGACAATTCTTAAATATAATACAATAAAAATTAAAATAAATTCAGACAGGTGAAGAATATTGCCATTCCAACTACAGTGTCCCCTCAATATAACGCTGAAGTTGGAGTCCATGATATACCCCGCCTTATAGTACCTGCCTTATATGATATTACAGTGTCCCCTCGATATAACGCTGAATCTGGGGTCCATGACATATCCCCAGCCTTATAGTACCAGCCTTATATAATAGTGCATGTAAATAACAAAAAGTAAAAATGGGATCCACATCTGACCCAGCCTTATATCCGAATCCACTGTGTATCGAACAGCCTTATATCGAGGGGGCACTGTACAAGGAAATAACAAAATTGAAAATGGGATCCACGTCTGATCCCGCCTTATATCCGAATCCGCTGTGTATCAGACCGTATTATATCGAGGGGGCACTGTAATAACATGAATAAATAACGCATTGCCTATTAATCGATTCATGTACATTAAAAGAATCATGAAAATTATACGAAACAGAAAAACACAACTCAAACAGAATCTAATGATTCATTTATCACCATAATAATAACTTATCGACCAGGCAATAGCATTAATCTGTGTGATAACATAATGAATATTTAGCTTTCCATGAATTTCCAAACGGCGTAGTACTTTAACTGGATCAGGAACCATAACTCTCAGTATTGATCAGCAGATACGTCCTGTGTGGGGTGCGCCAGTATTACCAATAGAGGGCTTTGAATGCCCGAGTCAACAGAACAAAGATGAAGGTCAAAACGACACAGATCACTCGTGAAAATGTCTGATGTTTCGACAATACATTCACTGCTGCAACAGCTTATAGGAATAAAATTGCCATGACTGTCTGTGTTGTGTATTGATCAAGCCGACGCCTGTGATGTAAGATCGGGAATATAGTGGACTCCCAGACAAACCAGGTCACACCCAATATCTCACGGACAAAAGAGAAGCCAACTACTTTTGTCTAGTTTGTTAACGTCTTGTTAATTAACAAATGGCCAGATGTCACGCAAAAAGTCAGTGTCATATAATTATTTATTTTTATGAAAATTTGTAAAAACAAAATGTTGATCTACTTGACTAAATGTTTAGTTAATCTAGCTTCCCTTGCTGTGACAAGACAATAATATTTATAAGAGATGTTTCTAAATGATGGATTATGATCATTGGTGAATTTGAAAACAATTATGAAATATATCTGTAAACAAGTTTTAAGAGAGAAAAACAGTAGGCAACTTGATGATGTATTTCAAATAGGTCTTCAAAATTTATCATATGATAGACATAAAGGCATATAATCCTAAATGATTGTCTCATTTAATGGTCTAACAAATGTTTACCTCAAACTACTATTGAACCAAAGAATACATACCAACATTTAAAAATTTTTTTTTAAAACATCTCCACTTTACTTTCAACTACAGGCATATTGAAAAACCCATTTCTGTCCATTAACCGTCTTGAGGAATTTCGGTCGGAATTGATCAAATCAAGTGAAGCAAGATCAACAGGGCATCGGCCAGAGTAATCACATGGGATAGCCATCGGAGGGGCGCATAAAGTTGACCAAGACCTGTTGTCATAGTAACAACACACATAATAATTGTAGAATGATTTGGTTATGGTTTGTAAATCAGGGCTAACGAGGCC
Source organism: Lepetodrilus pustulosus (assembly GCA_032355345.1). Lineage (NCBI taxonomy): Eukaryota > Metazoa > Mollusca > Gastropoda > Lepetellida > Lepetodrilidae > Lepetodrilus > Lepetodrilus pustulosus. Next base: position 12,637 of record JAULBP010099239.1, read on the forward strand.
TGCAGACCAGCATGAATACTAACACTGATACTAACACTACATACTAACACTACATGGCTGTGGTTTACCAAGAAAAGGGCTATCATAAACAGAATCTACACTTTCTGTATTTGATTTTTTTTTGGTAAAATCATATCCAATATATAAACAGGTTAATAGTATTAATGTCTTGGTTCCTCTTGATGGTCCAGCTACTATGGAAAATAAAAAAATAAAAAATATTATTTTCAAAAATGAAAAAAGAAATTGGGAAATTCTTCAACTACCTAAGTACTGTCAGGATATGACTTGCAATGAACAAAGCTAACATGGCTTCTCATCACAGGTCCTAGGCCATGGATTCCAACTGAGTTAAATTTGGCCGGAACAGTCAGCTTGCTTGAGGCAGAGGACCCAAGTCATTGATACTATAAACATTCTCCGTGTGATTCTCTCCACGATTCCCTGCATGATTCCGGGACCAGGGGGAAGAACTCATCCCATACGGAAAGCAGTAGGAGCAGTAAGTGAATAATCACACCCAGTCTTGTTGTCATGACAACCCACTAAACAACGGGACAAGCCAGAATCTTGGTTATAAGACTTTATGAGACACACGTGTGCTTTATTGTAACCCATGGTTTTGGGGAATATCGGTATCAAGTTCCAAGCCTGAACCCATAGACAGTAATACAGTATTAGTCTTGGAACATCCCAGCGACAATCCCTGGTAATGCACTAATGTCTGGGCGAGGATGGAACATCAATGTAGGAGAATGGAGGATACATCACTTGCATGATAGATGTTACAGAAGGAACTGCCCCAAAATGGAGAAAATAAAATGAAGGAAAGAATCCTGAAAATGTTTGGTTTTTATACTTAGGGTAGGGAGAAGATAAAATGAAGAAAAGTATCCTGAACATTTTTGGTTTTATACTTAGGGTATGGACTTAACATTGTGAATATCGATGGAGGCGATAAGCCAATGGATATCTGGACTTCCAACTCTATGCATCGATTTTGATGGAATCTGAACTCCTCAATTAGATGTAGATTATGCGTAATTCCCAGAATCACAGACATTGTGAGCTGAAGGTGTAAAGTCGAGACATACAACATTAGGGTAGCTATTGCCTAGGGATGGGAATCTTTTTCTGAATTCGTAAGTGCATTATTGGATTAATAGATAATTCAAAATTCAGCTTTTAGTGCTGGCTAATTTACAGGAGTTCCAAACTCTGTTAACCTTGTATTCCGAGATAAGTGTTGAAAATTTGCTTTGCTTCTATAGTTCAAAGGCAGAACACATATCTCTGTACCAATTGGAGACTTTTAGCTGTAGGACAACACTAACCTAGACTGACAGTTCCCAAACATCCATTTCCACACAATGGCCATAATCTTAAGATTTCTGAAAGGTATTCACTGTTCTCTGTCAATATTGGACATGATTATGTGTGCTACATCTAAAGTAACCTGAACTTCTCTAGCTGAACTGCAGGTCAATAGGACAGTGCCTCTAGATGTGGAGCTAACTGACATCTGTATGTCCATGAGAGAAGTGTAGATGTGTGCCTGGTATGGCAGTCATACCAGCGGGAGGTCTTGTACCAGCTAGAAGACCATGTCATGTATATACCACCAGACCGAGACCATGTATCAGAAGACCATGTCATGTATATACCAACAGACCACCAGTGAGAGACCATGTATCAGAAGACCATGTCATGTATATACCAACAGACCACCAGCGGGAGATCATGTAGCAGCTATAAGACCATGTGTTTTATATACCAACAGACCACATCTTAGTACTTGTTCTTGGAGGAAATTCTTATTCTTGTACTGCCATAAATTATTTGGGTCTGGTACATCTACAGAAAGAAAAAAATACATAAATGTAAAAAGGAAATCAATAAAAGTAAAATAAAAGAACACATTGCTTCCAACATCTGTAGCATACCAACAGGCCACAATTATTTTATCAGGCTACAACCATATCAACAGACCACATTAATACCAGCAGGCTTCATCTTTACCAGTATTATTGATACCTTACATATACATGCAAGTCCCACAGGCCACGTTTTTTTAAGCAGAAGATCACATCTACACTAGTGGTAGCAGGCCATGGCTACAGCACCCCCAGCAGCTAAAGCATGGCTACCAGGCCACAGTCACAGCAGGCAAACAATAGTAGACAGCATTCGGAGCTAATAAGCGGGTCTCCATTTCCTATCCTGGAGATCTCAGACCTCCAGGCCTGCACCTTCTGCCGACTGAGATAGTTGTATCAGAGAAAGACACTGTAGTCGTGCCGCTCGTCGAGTAACTCGGGCAGAATAATGATCATCACAAGTGTCTTACTGATAGATCAGCACTGCGGGAACTCATCTACAGATGGTTCATAAGCATTATTACGACTTGCAAAGTCTCGCTCGATGAGTATGTCTTGGGAGACTGGTAGTCATCATTTTGGGAGATATTGGTAATATTATATAACAGCATATGGATGATTTCATTCTTGTTTATGGATTGTTGTAAGAGATTACAATGTACTGCTATACGTAATATGGGATGAAAACGGGGAGATGCTTAGCACTTATGGCATCCACAAAGAAGTAAAGTAGTTATTTAAATATAACATTTTATACTGCCATATATGCGTGTGAGAGTGTGTGTGTGTGTGTGTGTGTGTGTGTGTGTGTGTGTGTGTGTGCGCACACACATCCTTGCCAGTGCTGGTTGACAACATACATCCAGAAATAAGCACCTGTTCACAATAGCCACCAAATTCATTGGGAGTTTATGCCTTCCTCTTGATTACCACAGTACACACCCTATTCATTACTGTGAAGACTGTAAAGATGTATGTCTACTTCAGCCACTCCAGTCTCCTAAATATCCATGATAGGTTTGTATAACCCTGGTGCCACAGAAACGCCAATGCCTCCTATTGTTTATGGTGATGTGCCGAGTGCACTGTTGCAATAAAACACAATGCCAAGGTATCTTCCAAGAATATGGGGCATTATCTAAAAGATTGCAACATTGATTTTGACATTATCATTGAATCCAAGTCAATTACCATATAAAACATACAAGACGATCAATAAACAGGTCATAAACATTGAGAATGTTAATAAATTATTCTGATATTTTCTCATAATAATGGTCCCATTTTCATTGTAATTGAATCAGAAAATTCATAAAACATTTACATAATATTGAGATGACCTGTCCGTGACATATAGGATGCGAACGTTCAACTTATTAATCATTTCCCCCATCCTCCAGACAGTGATAGATGCCCTCTAAATCTGAGATCTTAATTAACCTAGCAGAGAAGACCTTTAAGTTCATCTGTTGAAAATCTAGATTGAGAAATGACAGATGCATGCAGTGAACTAATTTAACATGCTTAAACTGAAAACAAGATAGCATTTGGTGCTAAATTGGCACATTGCGGCGCTGAACAGAAAAAACAAACATGCGAGAACAACCAATAAAACAGGAACAATCCCAGTTGCATGAGCATCACTTCTGCTTTAACTGCATCTGTGGTGTCTGAGTTCTACCCAGCCAGACCAGAGTTCTGTTACCTCGCTAGCTCTGTTACAGCTAGAACAAACCAGCACCCATCGTGAAGACATCCATCGGCTGAAGGTATACAGACCTTGAGGGTTACCTAAATATAGCCTGCCGCTTGAAGATGAAGCAAATACTAACAAGCTGGCATCCACATGAAGGGAGATGACTCTCTATTGTTAGATAACAGGCCGAATGTTTGAGGGTTCAGGTTTGGGTTCAGATATCATGCTGACTGAGTACAACATGACGGGCATCCATCCATCCTGCTCCGATTCTGACAGAATATACCAGGCCAGTTGTCTGGTAGCCATGTTTTCTGGCACATCCATGTAGAGGAGGATGTCACCCCACCCTCACCACCACCCCCACCCTCACCCCCATCCCCACTCCTCTGCAAGTTTCCTGTTTTTCTCAGCATTTAAAAAAATATTTTCTTTTTACCTATGGTATTTCAATGTTGAACACTGTTGCACACTCATACTTCTTTCGGAAAACTCACTTTTTACAAAATCCGGGAATTGTCTTTGAGTTTGAGTTTATTACAACATTTAACATAATTTGTGATCATGGTATCCATACAAACAATTACAGGGAGAGTTGCTAAGAATTTGTTGAATATGGTACTGAAAATAGATGATAGAATGTCTGTACACAATCAACATTTTGTAATTATTGTTTTATGCATTGGGGTTTAGAACGATTTTCAATATTCTTTCATTAATATCACGGCTTGTCAGTTTCATGACAAGAGGAAAGATGCAATATCCATAGCACTGAATGCTGTAGTAAACCTGTGAGCACAAGCTGGTACTGACAGACCAAGGATGATAACTGCATTGCCACGGTACAGACAGTCCAACCTATCATGATCGTATCAGAAAGATAATTTTCGTTAGTATTAATGCTGAGCTTCCAGGATGGGATTTGAACCAATAAATAGTTGAAATGTACAAAATGCATTTGAAAAACAAATCAATATTTACCCATTTTTCTTGCATCATTCTAACAGTTTATCAATATGCCAAAAGGTCATAGTCTACTTCCATTACACCTTAAATTTCATAACTTCATCTGCCAGGCACAACAGCATCAAATTACATAGAAAAATAGCAGCCATGTCCGTCATATTTGAATTTCCGATTTCAATTCGCAGAACAAATTTGATTCTCTGTCTTTGCCAGTTTGCCATGTACATGGAGATCCAGAAAATCCATTGAGCTGTAGCCTGGAGAATGATGTGGATGTGTCTGATGGTAGCTACTGGAGGTGGTGCATCACATGGATTACGACATGGGCTGGGGCTAGATTCAATACAGCCAAGCCAGAGATGTGCATACCAGACCTGGCAGTGCACCCAGTGATAAATACACTTGAGATGAACTCGAAGTTCCTCTGAAGTCTATCTGTAAACTATCAGAGAACTATCCGATGTACTTTGATATATTAATTAGCACTGAAATTCAAAGTATGGCTGTTCCAAACCATAAGAAGTAAATTTGATATTTTTTTAATTTTTTTTTTTTTTTAATTGCAGTTTAATACTGCTTTCAAGATTATTTCACTTTCAAATCTATGAAAAATAGATCATATAAATAAAATACCACTAGTGATAACCAACATCCAGCAAAGACTCTTCACCCAACATAAGGTGATGTGAGTGGATTAACTGATATGCATATTAGGATGTCAAGCTTTTCTGCTTAAATACAGTTATCGAACCAGCATTCTACTTATGATACAAGTAAACAAATACATGGATAACCTACTACAGGGCTAGTGCAGCTGTTTAAGATTTCCTACAAATTTTTAATAATTACCACGTATCAATCTTGACACGTGGACAATTTTCCGTGGATCCGCAGAAATCCGGTGATTTATTTGTCCAGCGGTCGATTTATTTGTCCTGCGGTCGATTTATTTGTCCTGGACATGGCTTGGGGCATGCAGCCTGGCTTGTTTTCCAGTGAAATCACAACTGTCTGTTGCCTTGCCCAGTTCTGACATGGAATATTCGATAAATCCAAACTAGTGATCCATATGCTTGACATTTTGATGGTCATTGAGAAAATTGAATTTCTTGTCAGATCAATCTGAAACTATTGCACTGGGTTTTGCAACACGTAATGTGTATACTCTGCAAATATTCTAAATACAAATCTATTGATATCTGTGCTGAATGCTATTATTGATTGAAAATAAAATCCAATTTATTCTAAATTAAAAGAAGTCTTGGCACATGCTCTCTCTGTAGAAAGGAAATCGTGTCTAGGTTTCTCAACCAGCCACCAAGTAATCCAAGGAAATCTGAAAGGTTCAAAATACTTGTTCTTCTAGAAAACACAATAAATCACATATTTACATGTTGGGAAAAAGGATTATGAGATCTACCTGAGAAGCCACAAGATACATCCACAATAAGTCAACCCATCAAACCTTGATACATCTCATCAAACGTTCAGGAAAATATGCACATGACATCGATCTGACCCAGTTCCGAAATCCATGGTTTCTTGTGGTCAAAAGGAAACCTATATCGGTTTGATATTGATCAATCCAACAAAAGTCAGGTTGTCCATTCTCAACATATCCAAAGACCCAAGATCCATGTTTGATTGCAGCAAGAAGATTGCCTGTTTGGAAATTGATCACGTGGAAGCCAAGATCTGAGGGGGTGTTAACGGATGACAGACAGCCACTACAGACAAATACAGACACTAATACCATAAAAGCCCAAACTCAGTGTATGACTGGTCAAGCAAGTATTCACCATTGCAAACATCCCTGGACATAAAATTATTCCAGAATTCACCTAATATTGGAAAAGGTGCTTTGATCCATACATAACTGTAGGATATATCAGGAGCGATGGTTCCCATTGACTCGGTGCTGAGTTGGAACAGATCATGACTTTCATGACCATGCCTTGTCCAGATTACTGATGTCCAACTATCTTGGCTTAATTTAGAGACTGACCACTAGGACATGGTCAGTAAGTACCGTACTTAATGCAAGCATTAACCCTCTCCCTGCTGCAGGCAACCAGAGATGTCCTAAAGAAATGTGTTTGTGCATAATCCAGCAGGGAGAGAGTTAATTGAAGGGCTGGACACATTGGGAAAATGTCTAATCAAAGTTGCATCTGGTTTATAACAGAGATACAATGAGTATGGCAAGTATTATTATCTTGAACCATGTTGCTGATCATTATCATTACATGCATACATAGCTGTCCAAGTACAACAACAACAACAACAATGGCAACGTTCTGAACTATTAATAAATTATTTCCAAGTATTACAGAACATATGTAAACACCTTCTTGTTTGATTTTGAAAGACATCATCATTTCTAGCCATTAGTGATAACCAACAGATTAACTACTTCCAAGCCAATAGCTCTATAAAGTATAAGGTGACACAATAACAAATCAACATGATTAGCAACTCATTGTAAAGTACAGCCGTAGCTCATCTATCTCCTCACGCACCAGATAGTTACAGCTGCACTGTATCCCCTTACCCTTATCTCACCCACATCTCTCCTTATTGCCCAATATCTCACCACATTTCAACTTGCAACAGGCTTTTCAATGTTTGCCGGTGTTTAACACTGACAGCAATATTCTGGTCAGTAATTCACGATTTCTGATACACCATCTTGTATAAAACAGCTGGCATTTCACACACACCATAATAAGATGATAACATTGCAAGTTGTTGACATTGCATAAATCACCCATTCCTAAAAATGGAAAGCAACAATGGTAGCATTGTAGGTCCTATCTGAGCGTGTCGGGTCTGGCTTCCATTGTATTGATAGTATGCACCTAATAGTACTGCACCGCTATGACCATGATGAGTTAGTGCAACTGGCTTTGCATATCACACACAGTTCTACACAGTGCACCAATCTTGTCGTAATTTCACCTATCAGTAATACACTTCTATTTTCATACACATGAAGATCCAATCTCATAATGATGTTTTCTCAAAATGATAATTTAATTATTTTCACAGAACAGATGCAAATAGTGTCCCTAAAACTAAGGGCTCATTTTGTGTGAAATGATGGGATGGTTGTGTAACTGAGGCCATACAGTGTGGATAGGTTCCCATACAGTACAGTGCTGTACAGACATAAAGGATCTCCACAACCTTGTGTAATGCCTCCAATGACCTTGATATGACCTTCAGAAAGATGTCGCAATTGTCTTCCAGGAGTACTTGTAGGTAGCACAGTATACCGGTAATGCATCTTCTCAGTCAATATTGTTTTTCTGATGGTTTCTTGCCTTGCATGCCAATAGCAAACTGAATATAATGCCATTGTTAGAAGTAGGAGATGAAGCTGCATCTTTTTATTGCCAATCAAACAGATGACCATGCAGGTCCTGGGATTTGAGTCCGAGTTGCTGGATTGTGAGTCCAATGTTCTACCGACTGCCAAATAGGTAACCCTGCTGACCGAGACCAGTAGGAGCATCTCATATCACACCCAGCTACACTATCATGCCTATATTTAATGCAAAAGAGCAGTAATATTCCATATATACCAGAATTGGTACTGAAAGCTCTGCCAACCTTGTAGTATGTTATTAACTTCAGAAAGATTATCATGGTTATAGAAGACAATTATTTCTGAAGAATATATATCAAAATATTTTCTTACTAAAACGTTTACACATTTTAGCACCAGGCGATTGGCTAAAACATCGACACGTGACAAAATTTTACACAATAATTGTTGCGTTAATACTTGTGTAAACTTTACAAAAAGTTTCAACTTACGTGTATACTTTTGCCAAAACTACTTTCATTGGAATGTCAGCATTGTTATTTTACGTCACGGGTGTCATCGACTACAATGTCATGTGACATCACAGTGGAATCGGTTGCATCAATGGATCTTTTTAATTTATGCTTAATTTCCTTTAGCTACAAGTTTTCATGACTAGATTGTGTGTACATGTACTTCCTCTAATAACGAACTGAATCCAAAGTCATACCTGCTTCCAGTCACGGCCATTATCAGAACAAGAATCATGTCGAACCAGCTGCTAAAGGTTTAACAAGCTCGTCACAGCAGCAGTAGTTTGTACATCGATAAACAGTTATTAAAATATGCATTTTAATGTGCAGAATATCGCTAATGCCTCTCACAAACTCCTACCTTCATGTTGTTTTAATAACTGTTCCTTTCTGATCATATTTACATAGCAAATGCTCTACATAAAAACAAGTTGACTATCCGATGACCTCACTGATTGTATTAATGCACAACTGTTCATAAAATTATCACTGCTGTTAGAAATTAATTCGTTAGAAATTACAAGATTTTATCGTTGTTCACTGGAGTATGAACGATTTTAAAGTGCTGGTTAAACTCTAGTGAGAATGTCGGAGCTTGTGAAGAACCATTCCAGAACCATTCCATATGTCAATGCTAAAAGTGGTACAGGGAGTGGTATGCGTTAGCATTGGTCCTTGGAACGGGTTCCATAGATAGTGAAAAGGAACTGAAGCCATTTCAAAACTGACCATGAATAATCAGCTGATGTCACAAAATGGACACATGATAATGAAATGAAGCCATTGTAAAGCAGCATCAGTACAAAACAACAGGATCATTACACAGAAGATTGCAACACCATGTTGACCTGTCAGCAATCGGAAATCAATACTTCCAGATCAGAAATCAATACTTCCAGATCAGAAATCAATACTTCCACATCAGAAATCAATACTTCCAGATCAGAAATAAATACTTCCACATCAGAAATCAATACTTCCAGATCAGAAATCAATACTTCCACATCAGAAACCAATAGTTCCTTCGTGATATTGCAAGTCACTTCTTCTACAGAAATACCACAAAGATTGTACATAAATTAAAATGTTAAACATTTAAAGTTGAGGCAAAATTTTAATTGTTTTGGGTGTGAGTACCAAAGAGAACCAAGGACCACCACTAATGAAATTAAATATGCCAGTGACCACTGAAGATAAAGAGTGCAAATACATTGAGAGACAGTAAGCACTACATTGGAGAAGTGAGTAGAAGTGTGCATGCATTATGCTATCAGTGAATACCAGTGATTATCAATCAACAACTATATCATTGAGCACTAGCGAGTACAAGAGACAGTACCAGTCTTGTACAATTTCCTGAATACATCGTGAACCTTTGCCAAAATAATTAGCCTGCAAGTCTCTGAACCATCAGTACTCCCTTACCAATAACGGCAACGTAGCACTGCAAACCTCTAGACATTTACCTGCATATTACCAATAACGGCAATGTAGCACTGCAAACCTCTAGACATTTACCTGCATATTACCAATAATGGCAACGTAGCACTGCAAACCTCTAGACATTTACCTGCATATTAGCAGCAAAGCTTTCACATTCAATGTGTCCAATATAATCTACTTATACAGATAGCTATATGCCTTTAGATCTTGTGTTAATCATAATGTGTGTTATTAAAGTGTATTATAAAGTCATAAAATATGGATATAATATGATCATTGAATAGCTATCAAACAGGTTACTAGATATGACTCAGTGCTATCTAATTTAGAGAATATGTGTCCAAATATGTTTTGACCAATATTTATTGTATTTATAAGTAAAGGAAAATTGTATCTCTATTTTACATAATTAGTCCATAAACAAACAAATTCCAAGGTCAGGTGGTTTGCATGGAGCCACCTAAATGGATGATGTGCCTCGTTACTATGCTCACCAGACAGAGCCTTCAAGGTACGTAAAGCATCACAGCGATAAATTCAAACTTCATCTCACCGACTCGACCAACCATGTCACAACTCATTGAACATAAATAGTCTACAACAGGCGAAGTCTAACCCTGAACTCCCAGTATTCCTATCTCTCTACATGCGAAGATGCCCACCATAGATCAACACGATATATTCAGGATTTTCTAATTCCTTTCTCATCCTTTCCTTCCCTGCCTCATCTCATGGCTGAGCACCTTCTGATGGAGGAAGGCCATCAACTAAGCCAGTTCCCCTACGGTCATGTCGCCACATCAGCAGTATCGCACAGAACCCATACAGGGCCCATTGACTAAGCCAGTTCCCCTATGGTCAAGTCGTGAAAACAGCAGTATCGCACAGAACCCATACAGGGCCCATCGACTAAGCCAGTTTCCCTATGGTCAAGTCGTAAAAACAGCAGTATTGCACAGAACCCATACAGGGCCCATCGACTAAACCAGTACCTACTTACTTTGGAAAAGGTTCACATTGCATTTACGTATTTATGAAATAGTAGAGGGCACTCACTAGACTGAGCCAGTTCGCCTACAGTCATGTCATCACGTCAGCAGTATCATACAGAACCCATACAGGGCCTCATTATCCAGATCATCAACCTCTGCCCTGGACCCAATCATCTGCCTCTGGTCCAACAGAGGGTCCAGGCACCAAACACAGCAGCAGAGGAGGTCTGCAGGGTCCAATGGGTCCAACTGTCCAATCGGAAGCATAGACCTGCATGCAGTTTCCCATTTCCTTCATCATCATTACCTGTCAGTTATGGGTCACTGTTTCTTAGATATTCTTTCATCGGGGTGAACGGAGCAGACACATTTAGAATGGCTAGCAGAAAAACCAGTCGCGGACGAGTCTAAATGGACAATTGAAAAATGGACGTGAATAGGTCCTCGTGGGATTATTACAGTGTTAATGGGCAGCACTGGTGTAGTCCCTCAATCAGGATTCACTTTTCTCATCTGTATTATTTCTGGATTAGTTCATCATCATTATCACTCTGCTGTTGGCGGGACAGATATTTTAGTGTGAACATATATATTGCTCGATTGATAACATAAACAAATTCTATGACCATGATAAATTATGTATTCAAGGAAGAAATTATTAAAGTACACAAAAAAATCTAAAATAGTAATATATTAGGAAATGTAAGCATGTAATTCAAAGCAAAACTTTAAAATGTTAAACATTATTCTAAATTCTAGCATTTTGTACATCATGTAAACAAATATAAACTGTAAAAACTGCCAGTATATGGCAACAGATATAAGTAATTGGTTGGTGATTCAGTTCTTCCCATCAATATGAACATAATCTCAAAAGTTTACATAGAGAATACACACATAGTACAGCAGATTGGAAAGGGCATGACGCATGCAGCATATGGTGAGAAAGGCAATTTGTATCCCATGTGTTGCCATCCTAGCTAATGTGTGCTACACCTCTGTATATGTACACACCCTTTATATTCATCAGGTATACTCGTACTACTGTAAACAATGTGCTAGTCTGTGTCCACAAGTTCAATTCAATACATGAAATAAACAACTCAAAATTCTGAGGAACCAATTATATTAGTTTCATGTTTAACATGAAACAAAATAGAGAAATATAAGAAAACTATTAATAATTCAAGATATCTCAGGGATGTTGAAGTCTATTTCATTATGACACCTAAGGATACTTCAGATGTGGGTATTAACTTGTTCATGAAAGAGAACTGGGTATTACGACTCTAGAACAAAAGCTAACTATTTTCCATCCATGAAACAAAGCTTTGAAGATATATCCATGATCTACTTCAAGCTTCTGAACAGGAGCATAAATAGTCCAGCAGAATATTACTGGCACACTTAGACAAATACCCTTGATGCCTTGGCCAAACAAAAGCTTGTCAGATCCATGACACCACTAAGCAGCCTTAGATGTGCTTTAGAAATCAGGCCTACATTCAAACCATCTCGTACAATCAATACACGCAACTGTATTTAAAAGTAGAATGTATTGGAACAAGTCTCTTCAGACAAAGACGGAACTTCCTGTTGTAGAAAGCTTTAAATAAAGTCTCCTAGGTCAAAGGTAGCACTTCCTGTGATTGTGAGGTCAAACCTAGCATGTTCTCTTGTGGGAGGTTTCCTATATCAGTATATAGGGAAAAGGAGAAAAAACAGCTTTAGAAAAATGGCCTCTGTAGTGTGTCTAGTGACATGAGATGCACTCAATACTGTTACCACGCCCAAGTGTTACCAAGTCCTGGGCTTCAAATACTTAGTGCCACAAATATGAAATAGCGCAGCAGAATTATATATAAATGAGTACCCTTGCAGGTCACCTATATTTCCTGTAGACTATAAATAAAGAAATGTCATTTCTGTCTTACATTTTTTTTTTAATCTATGAATGTAAAATTCTACCTTTTCTAGATTCATGAATCAACTATGTTAGCAACACTGAATAGTGATAACCAGCTGATAAAGAAAGCAGGGAGGTTTGTTTTTCATGGGCACCACCATTTTGTTACATTAATAGTTTTTTGGCCACACTTGGCTCATTCCAATTACACTCATCAACCAATCAATTGGAAGAAACTGTAACATGTGCGACTGAATCGTCTGCTCACAGAAAATAGCTTAACAAACGGGGGATAATGAACATCTTCAGACCAAATGACGTCTGATTAACCAAAAGACAAAATAGCAAAACTACAATCAATTCAACGCATACCAAATCTCAACCCAATACATTTATGAAGACGTCACACACCCCTAAAAATATTATTGCGTTTTTACACCAATCTCCAAAATGAAAACAAAATTGTGGAAATAAAAAATTCATGAAAGATTCTCATGCCTATTTCAATAAACGTGGATAAAACTAGAACTTTTTGCAATCAAGAAGTACCAGGTAACCTAAATAAATCACATTTCATGTTATCTATAGCCTTTTAACACACCTCTTTGGGAAAAAGGTAGCACTTTATGCCATGAGAAGGTCTAATATAGCATTTCCTGCTGTCTATAGCCTTTCAATACATCTCCTTGGGAAAAAAGGTAGTATAGCACTTTATGCCATGAGAAGGTCTAAGATAGCATTTCCTGTTGTCTGGAAGATTCCAATAAGTCGGTGTAAGATTCATGTGAAGTGAAAATGTGGCACTGCCCTTTTCCAATCAGACTTCAGTTGATGAAATCTATGGGACCCATCACTGTGCACAAAATAACAGATCAGCCTGTTCTGAATCAATTACTTAAAACATTTTCCCAATTATACTGGTCGACTTTGCCATGTAAGATGTCCAGGAGGAGATTTTCTCTGTATCTAGTGCGAAGTGCACCATCAGCTGCTTGTACATCCAATAGCAACTGAGAAAGAATTCGATAAAACTCACAGAAAGCAAATGTCCTCTCCCACTAATTCCTTTAAGAACAATTCATGCTTTTCTTCAATTGCTATAAAGTAAATACTCGACAATTGCTATAAAGTAAATACTCTACATGTTATGTGTGTAATGTGGGCAATTATTAAATGCTTAAGTGAATTCTTATTACTATGAGAAAACAACTGATGAGAAATTGTAAAATTACAATTTTATTAAAATTTTACCCATGTAAAGTAAGGATTAATATATATATTGCATGCTTGGCATTTAATGTTATGGATTTCTGTCGTCAGAATTTTCTTTTTTTATATCATTTAGCAAACTATTGGTATTTATTTATTTAATTTACCATGTTTACCACAACAATATGTTGGTAAGATCTTTTTGTTTGCCATCATAATAACATAAAATAAATGAGAAATGTACAACACTAGAATTTGAATAATTATGAAGAATAATCAAAGGTTATGTACAAAATTAATATTTAATATAAACAGAAGAACAATATAATGTAGATTAGAAATATTTTTGCTATTTACCTAAATTACCACAATAAAATGTTTATCAAGTAAGATCCTTTCGGTTGCTGAATAAGAAATGTATAACACTAGAATTTGAATAGTTACAAAGAATAATCAAAGGTTATATCATTTATATTTAAAATAAACGGAGGAACAATGCGGTATAATGTAGATTAGAAATATATTAAATATGCAAGTGATCTCTGCCTCAACAAGAATTCAGGAAATTGCAAGTCAAGATGATGGCCTGGTGATTTGAATTTCATTACTTTTACTCGCTAATCCAATACTGGTGGTTACCAGGTTTGAGGAGCAGTACCAAGGGACTACTTTCCAACCTGTGAACCGTTACCTGTGCCTCGGAGCCATAAACTACATGTGAGGCGTGTTTCTATAGGGACACATCAAGAGCACAAACTTGGCCAATCACGTTACCCGGGGCCATCAGTATTCTTTTCATCATGTCGTCAGAGTTTGCCCAAGATCTAATGTCACTAGTAACATAGAACAAATGGATTTTACCACATGAGGATTAATACAAATTGTAGCGAGACCAAACGACTGATTACCGATAGCTGACACTCTGATATGTGAAATCCAGCTGTCGATGAAACAACCACCTGCGAATCCTCAATGCCCAATGCTGTCATCCTTCCCAATTCAATATCTTAAACTACCACATATTTCTCGAAATTCCTCCTGGGTATGTCTGTATAGACATGGAAGTGTCACAAAACGAGTGAAGAAATAATTGACCCACAAGATGGAAATTTACTCCAAAGATTAGTAGAAAGTGGCGTAAATGGACCTTTTGATCACATTACAGGCTTTACTCTGAAGGCCTTCTCTGGATCTGCAATGCTGGCTATTAAATCAGCTATGAGGACCTTTTCATTGATAACCACCATTGGGATGAGTCTTGTGGCAGGCATGTTTAGCTACATAACCAAGGCCAACATCACAGCTTTTCCAGTAAAAGTAAAATCCAAAGGCTGGCCATGAAGCAGAACCAAAGGGCTCTTCAGGAACAAACACAATTACAGCAGAGAAAAGTTAACCTTCAGAGACGTTAATAAAGTGAGTTGTCCTAACTTTACAAAAGTTTTGTAATAAAGAAGTCTCCCGGTCTAACACCGATACCAGACCTATTCCCAAGAAAAATTAACCGCTGTTTGTACAAGGTGGGTGTTTGCCATGTCATGACTTAGTGGGATTATCTCAGAGTTTTGTGTTCAAACGGTTTGACAGAGTTTGACATTTAGAATGGATACTTGTCAGAAATGAACACTTCAATGATTTGGCCAACAGGTCATTGAGGACATTTCCAATGGAATTCTCTATCATGCAATGACTTTTTCACTGGGAAGGAAATGATTCTAAATTAAGTACATGCCATTCCATTAGCCACATTTTCTGACAGCAAGCAAGGTGTTTCATATTGGTCCATGTTTCATCATTGATTTACTAGTAATCAATATATGGTAAAAAATAATACCTTTTGAACAATTCCCTGTTTATTTCAACTTCAATATCAGTAGAGATGGAATATTTGCTTGTTTTTATTAGATTTTGTCTTTTATGGACTAACCAAGGAAACAATAAAATGAAATTGGATTTGGAATAAGTGGCACAAACAAAACCAGATCAAAATGTTGTGCGTTTTACTGCTGCACCAGCTCATTCTGTGCTTTCTCAACGACATTAGAGCTGGAAATGTTTGAGAAATATATCGACTTTTATTTCTTTGGTGGGGTTTGCATAATAATAACTACTTTATTAAGTCTCTGTCAGCACAAGAGAAGTCAACATTAACACCAGCAAATAACTTTCCGCTGAATGGTGCCTCAAAGAATCAGAAGTAGACACTGTGGTGCCGTAGAAACTCATCAGTCTACAAACCATAACATTATATAACCATAAGAGTTTGAATACCATGATTTACACACACACACAAACGCCCACAAACACCACACACACAACCAAGCACACACACACACACACACACACAACCAAGCACACACACACACACACACATACACACACACGCGCCTGCGCACGCACGCACACGAACGCACACACACACGCACACACACACACACACACACACACACGTTATATTTGACCTGTTGGCGAGCCTGGCAGTGACAGTGTAACCCTGCTCTCTACGTTTAGATTATTAATTTATTGCGTCCTTCCAATTTTATTAAATGAGACTTGGCGTTGCCCCATGAGAACAGAAAACAAAGTTGCAGACATTACGGATATATCCAAGGCATTGATCGATGTTTAGTAGGCATGTGCTCTGTGTTTCGAAGATGATAATGGTCATGTCTACTGTCTGAAGCGTCGTACAATCTCTACCTGCGCTGCCAGTTCAGCAATATAATAGCTGGTATCTTATATAAAAGTATTCTGATAGAGATTATAACATCTTATTGAAAGTTCAACAAATACCGTTTCGTGTTTAGTATTATTTTAACATGGACCTGTATGTACAACAAAGATTATATTAGATTTTAGTCTCTAATGGTGTGTGTGACTGAGCTTCATCTTGTCACCATTCGAGACCATTACAATGCATAAGCAATGCAGTGGGTAACGGTAATATAAATGTATGCATTTTAAAACATGAAACATTTTGAAGAAAATGCTACAATAAGCTCATAAATAAGTACATTGAGATATTATTCGTATATTCTAATTTCTTTTGGCAGTATTGAACATTATTATGTCACGTATTCGCGCATTTTTACTCAGATTTAGGGTTATTTGACGTATATTTTACGTACGACTCATTGATTCTATTACTTTACGCCAAATACATTATGGAAACGGACGGTAAATCATTCAAATGTTTCAATTTGCTAATGATATAAACGCGTAACTTTGATTTTTCTTAGGAAATGGAATAGGAAATGAATAGGGATTAAAGTATTTCATACTGAGAAATTTAACATTTCTTTGTTTAATGCATTTATGTTTCTAGCTATTTCTGATATAAATGAACATATTTTACATTGCACAACTGTGTACTAAATTAACCAAAACTGAATGCTGTGTGTTTTAGTAAATTTGTAAACTTACTGTCTCATTCAGGTACGTAGTGAATACAACTTTCACAGATTGGCTGGCATTGACTATACATTTCAACTTCAAATATCGAAGCAATCTAATTAAAATTAGATAGCAGAGTTTCGCTCCCAAGATATATTGACATTCGGTGTTGAGCAAATGACCTTAATTATATCTTTGGAGCGAACCTTTCGAATTAGATTGATATCGAAGCTAACATATTAAATTAAATACTATTACTGAATTGGTAGTTGTGTTAACAGCGGTGTGTGGAGTAGTTCTACTACTCATATTTTTAATAAGTAACTGATATGAGTTAGAAGTGACGTGATTTGAACCTACAAAATTAATTGATTTGACCCTAGAAATGAAGTGGTTTGAGCCTAGAAATTAAATGACTTGAGCCTAGACATTAAGTGATTTGAAACTGGGACGTGACCAGTGAGAATAAATGGAAGTTACATTAATATAGGAAGTAATAATCATGGGTGCCGTTTCACGAAGATCTCATATCTGCTACGATGCATTACATGGTCTCGTAGTGGATGTGAGAGCTCCAAGAAATGTCACCACGTATGCCAACCCACGCTCATGATGCATATATGTATTCATGTTTTGTCAGTTGTCTTGAGAGTACGTTTATGTTGATCACGAGAATAACTTGCTTAAATAAATAATAATTAATAGTGATATATGAATTATATGACTACATAAATCTATTGGTAGATCCCCATAGTTGAAATTTTCTTTTATGTTTATCTCTATAGACACAACGCACAAATTTCTGATTTATTTTGTTGCATTTTGTCACCTCCCTTCCACATTTTAACATTTGACGATACCGACGAATGTGAATACTGTGTGGATGAATTCCAATTTATTATTTCACAATTATGGGAGTACCTTTTAGTGGATAAAATCGATATCAGCAATCAATGTTTGCATTATATAATATTGACCTTTTTTTTGTGGTCATGTTTCACCAGTGACCAAATGGGTCTTCGTGGAAGAGAACAATATAATTTATCTAAAAACGCATGTTCACCACTCGATTCTAAACTATATTAATTAAATATCACCATCCACAAAACTATGAATTCGCATTGCTTGTTTTCATTTTATTTATGTGCAGTGGTAAAATATGCATTTCAAAATTACAATTACAAAATAAATAAAATAATAAACAATTGAAATACACAAATACAAATAACATAATTCTCAAAGATATAGCGTCATGTTGATCACTTCTATCTACCGTGAAGTAGACTACAGAATCAATGTTCTAGACAATAGTCGCACATCAGATATCCATTGATATTAACGACTTTACATGAACACGAAGCATATTGAATGTCAATTCCGATGACAATGGTAGATTATGTTTAGCACAAAGAACCCAGCTGATGTGATTGGGAAATAAACTGAGAATTGTTAGCCATGGTTGTAGGGTCAAGAATAACATAAAATAACCCACACATCCTAATCATGATGGAACATTACTCATTTACTTGTCTATGGCTTGTGATATTTAATGGATCTATTAATCTTTCCGTAGGAGTTGCTGAATGGTAATGTGAAGGCTTCAGTTAGCCATAAGAGTGTACGCATTGTAATGTATACTAGCCTATTATATTTACTTGCATCAAATATAGTTATTGGTACTAAGGAACTGTTGGTTTTATTATTTTTATTAATTGTAAGGAAATACACTATTTCTTTATTTATTGAATGTGAAAAAAAGTAACTAGTATACATATGCAATACATATAGATGAATTGTGCAACTCCTTGCATTATTCGATCGAACTGCTTTCAATTTAAAGTAGTCCCTTTGTGTTTTAAAGGCATAATATCACAGATGTTCATGGTTGTTTGTGGACTAGTTCTTAGTTACAACTGCAAAGTACATTCACTTGATATACATACAATCATGTTTGTACTTCCAACAATCTTTTCACCGCTGCATGGTAGACCAAATTCCGCTGCAACACCACGAGAGTTTGAATCGAGTGTATTAACCAGCGGTTGTCAATCTGAATGTGGTCGTATTTCATTTTGCTTAACATTATATTAATGCAAAGGGACATAACTCAAGGTGGTACAACTACATTTTCTAAGAATTCAAAGTGATACGACTAGCTTTTCTTAGAATTCCTTCATAGATCAGTTGATGCATTAAAAAGACAAGATACTTATTGTTTTTAGTAATTATCAGTAAATAACAACGTTTAGATGGACAAATCAAACTTAATTAGTCTCATATATAAATTTGTTTGTCCATTATTTAGGTCAACGATATGTGATAGTATGCCTTTAAAGACATAATATCGCAGTTGATTGACCTGCATTATGGACAAACAAATATCGATCTGAGATTAATAACGCTTGATTTATCCACCCAAACGTTGTTATTTACTCATGTACTTATCTCCAGCACTCGATAGTTAAAACATAATATTTTATGTTAAATAAGGGAACGTTCCGCTATGTATCTTGTCCTGGATGCATCACTGTTCTAAGAAGGAATGCGAGCAGGAATGAGAGTTATCTGTCCTTTGACTGATGTATAAAGAAGCGGGTTGTCTATCGGAGGGTTGGAGTGGAGATTTGTGAACCACACAGCGGTGGA
>JAULBP010099240.1:0-19713 GCA_032355345.1 Lepetodrilus pustulosus
AATGAATGTAGTTTACATTTATTACTCAAATATAGTGCTACGTGCTCATAAAAATCTGTGATTGTATGCCTTTAAGTCTTTTCTATTATCATTATCATATTAAATCATTTTCATCTACATGTACTACTGAATTTATAAAACATGTTGGTAAGACTGATATGATGGTTGACAATTACTAAATGAACACTCATACAAGATATATGTACATAATATATAGTCATCTCCCGCTGTGTCCAAATGTGTGTTGATATTCAAGTGCTTGGTCCTGACACATCCTTCTATATTCGTCACTATTCTTGTCACGTTAAATGTGCACACGATGTGTCAAACCTAACAGTTGGTCCCCTGTAACAATAATACTATACCTAAGTTGTACATTTGTCTCAATATCGACAGACAAATCAAACAACCGTTAATTAGAGTGTCCCTACATGCTTTCCAAACAAGCTGCGATTAAGGGCACAATGAAAACTCAATGCATGTTGTAACAAGGGAGTGTTTTCACAAAGATACCGGTGACACGCGTTTGAGTTAACTCAATTAGATTAACTCCAGATTTCAATACATCACCTCTGACATCATTCATAATGTCGGAGAATATCGAGAAATTTGGTGAAGGAACCAGTCTAAGTCCTAGGAGGATAACTCAATCGGTAGTTTCTTCGACAAATCGTAATAGAACATTTAAAGATTCACAAGATGGAAACAAAGTATGCTGGTTACCATGAGGTGCAGAGGGGACAACATCCAATTCAATTACACAATGCTGATATTATCTGTTTTTTTTTTTTTTGCTTTGTTTTTATTTTATCATGTTTTAATGATATAGTTGTTAATGTGGCCACATGGAGAAGTAATAAAGACTTATTTGGTGTAAAGACTAGTAGCTCTATTATTCGTTATGCTTTTATGATAATTTTCCTTGAACTGCTGAAAATCCCTATCTCTATAGTCACGATGTGTCGATATTGTACCTTGGTCCCACGACACAATGGGAGTTGACTATCTCTGTATCTCTCTCCATTAATATGGAATTGACCTGTTAATATTATTATTATTAATATATTAGATCGAAAGAAAATAATCATAAGACAAGATTGAGTTAGATCTTATTGTGGTTATAATAATGTTTTTTTTCTAAATATAATAAGTTAAAGCTTTTTGATGAAAGGTTCAAAAGTCAATTTGATTTTTTCTTCAACTTTTACTGTTAGTGTTAAGTTTTGGGCATGCATGGGAGACAACACTTGAGAATACAATGAAGTGCTCATAAAATATAACTAGTTTTGTTTTTCACCCAGCAGATGAATCAGCATTTCTCTTCAAACTGAAACATTACGATACACAATATTAATTCTTTCTTGTACTGCAAGTGCTAAATAGTCTATATTCTTGTTGCAATTAACTCTGTAGATGGATATTTACACCTGCCAAGTCTCATAAACAGTAATCATTATCATAAAAGGAAAATGTGAGCATGTGTCAATGTAATTTAATTTAATGTCAAAGCCTCAAGCATTATTTAGCTGATGGGTTAGACACTTTGTAATTTACAGTAAATATTAGTATTATTATTATTACTATTATGATTATGATGATTAGGATTACTGTATGATTATTATTATACCAGTTGACGTATTAGGCCAGAGGTTTGTGCAATTAACAAGCTTCCATAATCACTCCATAATCACTTATCTTCCGACTGTTCGATTCACACTCTTCCGTTTTCTGAAAAACTATCTTCCAGATTTCGAGTGGAAAACGAGCACTATCTTCCAAGTGCCATATTTTGTTGACACAGGTGAAAGATAGTCCTCACTTTTCAGAAGTATCTTCTATCTTCATAAATAGGCAAATTGCACTAACCCCTGAGCATATTAAAGGGGACTAACTCTGAAACTTACCTTTTCGGGTGGAGCAAGTCATGTTCATGATGATGAATGTTTAATAATAGAATAGCAATCGTAACTTACTTTAAAACTTACTAGCCCGAATAGTGATACAAATAACAAATGTTTACAAAAAACATGAATTTCTACTAGTCCTTAGGATACCGTTAGCATTAGGAGAAATGGCCCGGGCTAGCGGGCTTAGTGTTAATTTCCATCCCTGTATTAAATGAAATTAAGTAAAATTGGTGATACTGTGACTATCGTAGTCATCAGGGCTCAACAGTAAAGGTTTGTCCTCATGCCTGGGACAGGTATGATCCGCAGGCTGACAGGAGAAATATCCCAGATTAACGAGCCCTTTACCTACATGGCAAGTGGGTTCATGTTCGACAGGGCACAGGAACAGTTGCCTCAAAAAGTTGATGTATGTAACCCTGGACCTAATTCTCTAGGAAAATATAGTTAAACCTTAATTAACTAATGCAGCATTATGTTAACATTAGAAGTAAATTTAGTATTAGCAGATAATAACGTCATCAGTTAATGGCACTTTCATACGACTGGTCGTGTTCAAGTATTACGGTATAGCAAAACAGGTTTTTGTTTTCTAGACATATCTTAGCCTTCTATCCCCTGAGAATGCTGCTTTGGGTTGCATACTCCCCAGGGAGTTGAAAAGGTTTAAGTGCACACTGATCCATTGACCAGGGTAATAATAGTGTAGTGCTATGAGGGAGCACCTTGTGCATGGAGTCTAGCATGATATAAATACATGTACAAGTTATTATTATTCACAATTAGTAAATAAACAGTCCCCCAAGTTATGAGAAAAAATTGGTACAATTTCATGCTCGTGCTCAAAATATAAATATATAAAAAAAAAATTAACATAACTTTTAGCATGGAATCATATTCAAAATAGTTTCATAATCTCGCCGGCAGATCTGTGATACTAAATGTTCTTAAGCAATTAAGTAAAAGTGTGTGTTCCTCTCTTTCCAGGTTGAACGTGTATCGGTGGGAAGTGGTGAATACACAACATGAAACGGACATGACAAGACAACGTGCTGAAGAATGCGGATGTGTCGGAGACAACGACTCTAAAAGTTG
This sequence comes from Lepetodrilus pustulosus, assembly GCA_032355345.1. Taxonomy (NCBI): domain Eukaryota; kingdom Metazoa; phylum Mollusca; class Gastropoda; order Lepetellida; family Lepetodrilidae; genus Lepetodrilus; species Lepetodrilus pustulosus. The sequence continues at coordinate 3,003 of JAULBP010099240.1, forward strand.
TGGGAAAATTCATGATGACGTGCATTATATGACGTAGAGAAAATGACTGACAACTCATAAAAACATGCAGAATTCATGATAGCAAGAAACCCCTATTTCTTAAGACCAGAAATAACTTTGTGTAGTTTATATTTGTATGCATTTTCAATGTGCGAAAATATGCAACATTTCCATCTCGGATAAAGACAGTGAAAATATTATTAGGAACAAAAAGACCGCAAGTGTACGTTTATGAAAGAAAACACGCAAAGGCGTCATCTCAAGTCGTGAAACACTTGTCCGAAATGACAATTACGTAAATATTTGCATTTACCGTTGCACGCCTCGCATTACGGTGACCCGTGACCCAGATCCTTCACCATGAGCAGGTCACGCTTGGCCGAGTACACACCTATGGAAGGCTCGATGGCGGACGTCGGCAATAACAGCGTGGGTCCCGCGACGGACACCACTAAGACCTACGTCCAGAAACGCGACGCCGCGGACGACGACGACGAAGTGGGCCTCGGCGGCTGGGGTCCGGTCACTCCAGGGTGTCTGCAGAGGTTCAGGAACCCCAAGTGGGTCCTGTTCTGGCTATGCTGGGCCGGGGCAATACAGGTAGGTCTTTACCTTCAGTGCTATAGCTATACGTTACTCTCTGTATGCCTGTTGACAAGGTAGCTAAGGTGTGGGTAACAGCGTACAGTGTTATAGTATATGGGGGACTGCAAGGATCAAAAATAAATTGGAGATGTGTGTGTATGGAAAAAAATTATTTATAATATTTATTCCGTATAGATTTTTCATTTAATGTATATTCTCTGTATGTGCTGATGGGTAGCTAAGGTGTGGTTGACTGTGTACAGTATAGTAGATAAATAAATAAATTGGAGATTTGTGTATGGGAAACAATGCTTTAAAATATTTACTTAATCGATGTATGTTTTATGCATGTTATCGTAATTAAGGTTTCCGATGAAGCAACCTAATGTTCTGTTATTGTGCTGGATAATGTAATGTAAATATTGATCTGGATGTAGGTAGGTTTGTACGTATACAAACCGGTAAATTTAATTGATTTATGAGACTACATGGTAAATGTGTTGAAATAATCAATTAAACAACGTCAAACTAAATGACATTATGAATTATGTATTAATAAGGTGGAAATTATTTATTTTCATTTCGATAAAATCAACTAAATTCAATAAGTTTTGAAACATCAAAAATGAAAATTTTGTCAGCTATGCAATCCGTTTAGCTTCAAACTGAATAGAAAAAATATGAGAAGAATTAATGAAACCATTGTTAAACTATTGGCTGCAGTAGAAGGTGTTTGATGTTTCCTTTTACACAGGAAACTAACTGCAGCATTTTGTACAAGTCATTAAGATTAGGTCGAGATCGATCCCCTTTTGTTTAAACATCCACATGTATCCATGCGATGCCATGCATGAATCGTCCAATCAATGGTCCATTGCCTATTGAGGATATATTTACACTCAACTGTCGTCTCATGTCAGATTAGCGGTGAATTAGGTACAATTATTTTTGTACAGGAATTTCTAAAGAATTAATGGACATAGTTAGTCATTGTATCGTTTGAGACCAGTTTATTACATTGAATATATTTAATGCCGGATCAATTTGATTGGAATCCTAGTCCTGAATAAATAAAAATAAAAAATAAAAATAGTTTTTATGGTCTAGAGCTTTTAACAGGACTACGTCACGTATATTGATAAATAATCACAAAAGAAGAACTAGTATTTATTATATGCTAATTAGGACATAAATGGTTCACATTTGAAATTTCCCTGGGGAATATTGTGGTTTTATTGGTAGGAAATTTGGTTTACACCCATGCAGCATTGCAAGGGTGGTAGCCATCATGATTTATTTTTTTGTCTTTTAATTATGGCTTAAGCAATTATTTTTCTTGCACAGTGTTTATTCCAATTGTTCTGTTGTATAATGGAGTTTTCCTAAAGGTCTAATGCCATTAGACCACACATTTTCAGCCATTTCGATCAATCAAATTCAAGGAAGTTTAAATATTATGGTACAAGGTACTAGTATGTAAATTGAGAGAAAGATGTTCCAAGGTGTTTGTCAAATATTGGCTATTTACCAAAAATATTATTTTAATGTTTCACCATATGATAATATACAGACCATTGATCATTGCACAGATCATTGCCTATTCAGTTCAAACCCTAGAGATAATCATGCCGTGATCAAAGTCATTATTATATGTGGAGCCATACTGGCAGTTGGTAACTTTATATACTATCTCATCATAGATGATTGGAGAGAAAACAATTAATTCGTAAAGCATTAACAATTGAATTGTATTATCTTTCTGCTGAGATAGACATGTTGTATTGCAGTTATGTTATAAATTATTATGCCATAGTCTCATATCACAGATTGTATATCAGACTTTTTTTTTCACAATACATGTTTATTGATTCCTTACCGATACAATTCTAAAAACAATATTGTTATGCCTTCCCTGGTGCTACTATTAATTACTTTTGGAAAATGGTAATATATATTCTGTTTTATGTTGTGGAAAAACTGCCCTTCATATTCAATGAAAACTCATATGATGCCTATGTGTTTAATACAGTACAGTGTCCCCTCGATATAATGCTGAATTTGGGGTCCATGCCTTATAGTACCCGCCTTATACGATAGTACAGGTAAATAACCCAGCCTTATATCCGAATCCGCTGTGTATTGAACAGTGTTATACCAAGGGGACACTGTATATTGGTTACATGTATACTGCTTCTATTGTTTGTCATACTTAATTTATGTCCTGCAAAATCAATGTGTATGTAGGTGGGGTATTTTTAACACCAATTTACTCCCAGGCCAAATATTCAAAAGAAATTCTTGACATTAGATCATAAAGATGATTTCATTCAACCTAGATGTAAAATATTTTATGCGTTTATTATCAGCAGGATCTTACGTTTTCTGGGTTAAGTGATTGAGACCTGGGGGTATGATATTTGTGTACGTCCATTAAAAACAGACTGAGGACTCCCATAAAAGTTAATAATACACAGTGATTCCTAAGCTCTTCTTTCATATTAAAATCAAATTCACGTTTCCCTATAGGGAAGTCATAAACAGTGTATATATTTAAAATGTATGTAGTTTATCATTGGTATCTCTTGTTTGCCAATATTTCAGTTACATGGCTATTTTTACAAACAAAAAAACATAAAGAAGGTTTCAATCAGGTCCCTAGATTATGTAACCATTTTCAGTACGATTTCATGCTTTGATTTAAACAATAGATATATATTATTCTCATGACAGGACATACACACAAGACATTTAACAATACAGTAATATACATAAATCATGAGAGGGGATTGACAAACAGGATGTTAACATCCTATATTAATTTCATGCTGTATCTCTTATTCTCCACAAGCCGTATTCTCAAAACTTCTTAACTTGCGAACATAAGAAGAAAACCAGTTTGGCAAATTCTTAGTACATGTACTTACAGACTTCTTAGGACTTTGAATATTGGCCCAGAAAGTATTCAAGGTGGATATTTTAATAGGAGTATTTGTTATTGGGTGAGAACATGTGAGACAGACTAGGAAGTGTCATAGGTGTGGCTGTAAATGCTGACAATACTGCACCTTTATACGTAACTTTAGTACCCATTAATGCCTCAGTATGTATCACATTACTGGCATTTCATAACATATACACTTGCCTTGCCATGCACCCTTCACCCAATTAGTAATGCTAGTAAATAAAGCATTAATATGAAGTAATTCGAGAGTATACCTTAAACTTTGTCGATATGAGAAATATATTCTTAATTGAGTGTGGCAGTTTTATTGCATTGACAGGTCATTGCATATATGCGAAATATTGCTGCAGCGACATAAAGCAATAAATAACGAAATAATTAAATCCATTGATTGAACAACAATGACAATAGATAACAGAAACCAGTTACAACAGCTTACGCCATTTGTTCATGATATCAAATCCAGCATCCTCAACAAGAGAGAGAAAACCCAAACCCTATGTATCATTTACCATCATGCCTGAGAGCCACCTCGATGTTATGGACCCTCTGGCTTTGTTTTTGTTATGGATTGTGCAACCAATAAGATAGCTCTTGGCTTGGAATGACATCCTAAAAGCCTGTTATTGAACATCTGTTGCAGAAGAAAGATGTGCAACCATAAACATAAATAAAAAAAATAAAAAATGAATTGGGGTGGTGGTGAGGTGGGAATCGTGATGTTATCATTGCGAGCTTTTCCTGCTGCTTGTGAAGATGGAAGAGTTATCCTAGGGCAATGTTCCCATAACGTTCTCTGCTGGTGTTCGTATTGTCAGTCGGAAACAGAGTTGTTTAGATCACTGGAGATGGGCTACATCATCTGTGTGATTTCCTTCCTGCCTGTATGCCGGCTTGTGAATGGGCCAATGATGCAATCCTGGTTGTACCAGTGTCACCCTTCCTTGCTGTAGGATTGGAATGGCCAACAATTTTTCTATTAGATGTATACAGGCTTGGAATGGGCCAATGATGCAATCCTGGCTGTGCCAATGTCACTCTTTCTTGCTATAGGTTTGGAATGACCAATTATTCCTTACTGGTTGTGTGCAGACTTGGAATGGCCAATGATGCAATCCTGGCTGTTCCAGTGATTCCAGTCTTGTAGGGTCGGAATGTCTAATGATTCATTACTGGCTTTGTATATGCTAAAAATGGCCAATGATTTCATACAGGCTGTATGCTGATGTAGAATGGCCAATGATTGCTTCCTGGCTTTGTGCAGGCTTGGATTGGAATGGCCAATGATTCTTTCGTGATTATACAGACTTGGTACTAGCCCAATGATTCAAGTGTTAAAGGGGTTTACTCAATATGAAAACTTATTAGTGCATGTATTAACATTCAAATGTGTCTTCAAATCAGGAGCTATTGTACAGAAAAAACATGCAAATGTATATCTGCTAATCATAAATTCTTTATCTGCTAACTTTTCGAAAGGCTAACAACTCCTTTGTGAACTTCTAATAATTCAGTATGGTACTTATAAATATTACACTTTATCGATTAATGTAAGTTTATAAGACAATTTAACGCCCTTAGTTTCATGAATGGAATGCAAATGTTGACACTGCCAGACTTTCTTTGTGGAATTCAATCGTAATAATCCATATATTTCTTTTTCATTTCGCTTTTTGTTATGGCATGAGATATTCACATTATTGGAATAGTTTGCGAGCATTGTACATTGACAGTACAACACCATAGCAAATGAATGCCCCATTACTTGCCGGTGCAGGGGCACTGCTATGAATGGTCTGCATAATGGGACGTAAAGTCTAAAGATATACACTCAGTCATACAGAACTCGTTTGCAACACGACATAGCACTACAAACGTAGGTGTCCTTACGTGGGTCTCTACCCTTGGCTGGTGTCCAGAGACGAAGCACTTCAGGAGTCGAGACTGACGTGTTCTCAATTGTCTTTTTTTTCCTGCCATAGTTAATAAACCACAGGTGCCATGCATACATTAACCCTCGCCATGCTGGAGGCAATCACAGGTGCCGTGCAGAGTTTAACCCAACAGAGATAGGGTTAATTTAAATCTGGCAAAATGTCTACCCGCACCTGACATCGTGCTGTTATTATGATTGAATATGTATTATATTAGCATAATGCAAGCATAATTATGATTGAATATGTATTATATTAGCATAATGCAAGTATAATTTTTTTTTGTGGTTTGTTTTGTATAACTGAAGGAGGTTATGGGGGCTAGGATTAAGAAGATTTTAAAGTATTTTAAGAGTGGAAATTTAAATAATACTGTACTGTGTTAATATTTTACTAGATATTTAAACAATTCCCTGTAAGAGAGGTCGTCCCCTATGGGTGACAGTGAGGTATTCCTGCTGCGACGTAAAGCAATAATTCAATCAATGTAAGAGTGGCTTTATGAAAGCGATATATTTATTAATTTTTTAATAAGAAAATTTAACAATACTATCCTGAGTATGGTATGTCAGATATAGAAACTAGTAGGTAACTCTGATTAATTGTTAACAGATTTCACTGTATGTATCACTATTCACTGTTATGAGTAGCTTTATGAAAGCAAAACCTTTTACGACATTTTAAGAATTCTTTTTACGATATTGTACCAAGTATATGTCAGTATGAAATAACATAATTGTTCGCATATTTCACTGTATTTATGTTCACCGTTTTACTGAATAGCTTTATGGAAGCAATATCATTCATGCATTTTTTTAACCGATGTTCTAGTCATTCATAGATGTTCCTTCACTCATTTTCAGAATGTCGGTAAATCACAGTCACAAGAACTCATATTTAATCTTCAAACATCCTCATTGTATTGGTGGTGAATGCGCGGTGACAAGGGGGTTAAATTACAGCATGGATCTCAACAGGTTTTAAAGGCTCCCCTGGCCTGTGATCGGTTATTACAGGGGTGGCGGGATAGCTCAAATTGCTACGCTAATTATACCTTACGGGGCTTATGAAGTAGGCTGTATTACCAGCTTTGTATCCAAAAAGGGCATCTGTTTGAATGGAGTCTTCAGTGAAAAGTACTGCATAATTATCGTACTACATTATCATTACTATTATTCCACCGATGGCTCATACTGGAAAATGGTCTGTCATGTGAACCGATCGAGCGTCAGATCAAGTGACACTCGTGTAGACTATTTTCTGTCTGTGAAATACCCCAAAAAAATTGTTGAGGTTTTGTAATTCCATGATAATCCCAATCACCCATCTGTGAAATTGAAGTCGATCCGTAGCAGTGGAAATTACGTGTATTTATCGTAGCTGCGAAATTGACGTGTATTTATCGTTGTTGTGAATTTGACAGTTTTCATTGCTGTGAAATTTATGTGTATTGTTGCTGTTAAATTGGTGTGTATTTATCGAAGCTGTGAATTGACAGTTATCATTGGTGTGAAATTGACATTATAGATGTAGGGAATTGTAGCTGTATGAAATTGACATCATAGCTGTGAAATTGCTGCTTATTGTAGCTTATTAATTGACATTCACTGACTGTAAAATTGACCCGTATTGTAGCTGTGAAGTTGATGTAGGGTCTACATATAATAATAGCTGTGTTTGCTTATAGCAGTATGCACTGCTACCACGTGACTGACTCAGAAATGTTTACATGGATATTCACACAAGATCACATTTTACTACCTATAGGTCTATTATGACCATCACAAGTCCCCATTAAATGTAGTTGTTTTTATGATATATAGGTTAATGTTATGCATAACTGTACATCGTCGTTTCTATGTGGGATAATTTGTTATTCTTGTTATACATGTATGTGTACATATTCAGTTAAGAGGATACCATCATCCCAATTTGCAATACTGTAAATCATAAAATGTTAACAAGCATAAAACTTTAATGAATTTAACCAGTTGCTCTTAGATGTTAATCTTTAATTCACTAATATTTTTAAAGGCTCATTAACATTTTATGACGCTAATAGGTCGATAATCCACCGAATGTTAAAGTTTAATGACGCTAATATTTTATGATTTACAGTATTCAAAGACATCATACTGGCCTTGGGTGTCCTTTCACAAAGAACCGATACCCAGGAATTTAGAAATCAATAAATCTGAATAAGTGCCCCTTTAAATATTGTCATGATTTGTGTACACTTGTGTCTGTTGTTGACCTATTTGTATTGAATTTGCTGCATTTTCATTTGCAAGTCAAATTCCAATTTGGACAAATACAGAGCCTCTCTTCATATAATGTATGCATTTCAATATGTAATGTATAGAATATGGTTTTGCCCTAAGATAGGTTTGTTAAAGTGCGAACGTGCTTAATCTTCACTTAAAGCTTATTACAAAAGTAAATACATGTACTGTAAATCATGAAATGTTAGCGAGCATTAAACTTCAACGAATTTGAGTTAACATTCCATTCGCTAATATTTGTTGAAGAGTATTCCATAGATGTACAGTGTATGTATGCACTGTATATATGTTATGCATATGTTTTGTGAGTATTTACTGTACATACACATGCAATTACTTATTGATGATACTTATTCATGTTACCAACAGTTTTAAACAATGGCAATTTACGATAAACTTGTATGAAGAAATCGGTAGAATTAGATTCTAAATATGGACAAGCTAACTAATAGTTTATGATGCTATAGAACATGAACAACTTTTGTAGATGAACCAAATTCCTGTCTGTGTCTTATCAATAAATGTTTCCTGACAAGTCCCTCCAAGAGACAGAATGTCCTGAAGATAAGAAAAAAGAAAAATGCTGGGTGAATTATTGGAAATGCCAAGGAAAAGGGAGTCAATTTATTTCAAAGCATTCCCTCCTGTTTTTCCACAGATTTTAGTTAGTGGAATATAAAATATCCAGATATTTGACAGTTTCAGACATTAAAGCCATTTGAGATATGCGTCAATTAGCATAGGTGATGATATCAAGATTTAACAGATATATATCTGGCTAGATTTATTTTATCACACTGGAAAACCTCATTAAACTATCTGCACTTTGACATTGCTTTAGGAATCACATATGTTTTATCTATATTTATCTACCATTGTCAAGTGGTGTGGACTTTTTATGATGTTCACGTGAATGTGAATGCCTAGCGTTATGTATATTATACGTTGAACTTTATCCATGATACAAGCTATGATATGGGATTATGTGAGCAAAGAATGCTCCAATTGTTCTCAATTTGTGGGTTTGCATATTCCCTATGTACGTCAATAGAGCGCCTAGGTTGAACAAGCTCGCAAACTGATTACACAACCCTCCCTTGGTCTCTGATGATTTTAATTGTGTTTTATCGATTGGCACTGAACTACTACCAAAGTACATGTACATGTAGTTCTAGTGAGAATACCATCAAAGATAGCCTGTCATAGTTGAATTCTATAAATAAATAAATAAAAATGAATAAATACGTAATGAATGATGTTTTCGTTTATGGAGCCAGTTTGCTGGAGATTTTTACCCTCAAGGAATGCTTTGAAGAAAAAAAGTAAATATTTTTTTGAAGCAAAATGACAACAAATTAGCTCAAATTTAGCACCTGTGAGCCCCTGGGGGGTATTTTTTTTTAAAATATAAAGAATTATCTGGTAGAAAACATATGGCCTGGTGTACTTCGAAAAGAAATACCGTTACCCAACAGTGGTACGACTGTAAGAAAAGAAGTTTAAAAAAAGAAAAGAAAAAACCTGTTTTTGAGAGACGAGAAAAAAAAAGAGCATATGTTCAGTGAGCGAGAATGTTCTAACAAGCATTACTCAAACATACCCAGAATTTGGTTAGTAACATAGAATGAATGTTTCACAGAACATCAGTCGATGAACAGAAAACAATCTTTATTTGGGTAATAAGTTAATGGACTGCGCCCACACACACACACGCATGCAAACATGCATGCACGCACAGACAGAGATTTAGATTTAGATTAACATGAAACATACATTGAATGTATGTACATGAAGTCTTCATGCAATATGCATGAAATATACATGTAATGTGCATGAAATCGGCAGTGTATATTGATCTGACATGCCATTTGAAGTCTCCCAAACTATTTTTCAAAGCTTGAAATGCACACATTGTTTAGATTCTGGGTTTGTTCACTCTATGTGCATGTGTATAAAAAAGTATCCAGTTTATTAATTAAGTGTGGTAGTTTGGAACCAATCGTGTAATTGTGTTAGCTATTACATGCTTCTGTGGGTGTTATGTGTATTTATTCTAGAGGTGTATACATTGGCAGTTTCACCTGAAGGCTTATTGGTCTATTTAAAATTTTCTCTCCAGGCATTTAATTTTTTTTTAGCTTCGATCAAAGGAAACAAATATATTATTAAAACTTGATTTATAAATCAAACAAATTCATATGCCATGGAAGTATAAACACTTCTTTAAATTGAAGTAGTTATCGTAAATAATTGGTAGGAAAAAGTAATTACACTAATTTAATTATGGTTATCCTTCAGGAATATTATTCAGATATTTTTGTTTCTTTTTTTGAAAAGGGTTTGACAATATACACCATATATTGTGATAGTACATGTATTTCTTTTCATTTATATCAAATGTTCATCATTTTGTGGTCATGAGAATGTGGAATAATGTGTTGTTCACTGATATGTAAAAATGTTTATTTTCATTGGCGTTATCAGTTTTCAACGTGGATTACTTCGTGCTCAGCTTGTGAAAATTGTTTTGGGTATCGGTGACAGCTGACAGCTCATAGATTACCTGCTTTTTCAACAATATATTAGTGATGTAATCAGTTTTATCAGTTGTCTGACAATTTGATTGCATCACAGGATGTGCCAAGCCGATGATAGGAGCGGCATTTTAACATAGTTTACGTATGACTTTTGTCGTCTGTTTATATATATCATGGCTAGAGACAGTTGGTGCATCACATAAATTAATTATATTTCAGGCGGGTAGTGACACAGTGGTAGAAGCAATCGTAGAATGTCAGACTTAGGAGCCAAAAGCCCTGGGTTCAAATCATCCCGCCATCAATGTTCGCAAATTTCCGGGGCGGATGGTAACGCAGTGGTAGAACGTTTGGGCTTTGGAGCCAAAGGTCCTGAGTTCAAATCCCACCCCAGGGTATCCCCGGCATCAATGTTCATGAAAGTTACCTTTCTGATACGATATTGTTAGGATCTAGGATGCACTGTCTGTAGAGTCGCAATACAGATAATTATCCTTGGGTCTGTCAGTATTAGCCAGTACTTGCAGGATTACTACAACATTCAGTGCTACAGATGTTGCAGGTTTCCTCCTGCCCTAAACTGACAAGCCATGATATTAGTGAAAGAATCTTGAAAAATAATAAATAAAAAGTTAATAAATAACATAAAAATTATATTGCACTTTGTAGATTTCTGTATTAGGAGTTGTTTTGCTCTTTGGGGGTTTATGTTTAATAAAATTGGTGTTTGTGGCATTATCCTTCTGTTCATTCGTTTTTAACTACTGGTATATTATCTACAGAGGAAAGTTCAACTTTGATAACCATTATTCTGTATGTGTTACTATTACACTGTATTGGATTGCAAATATTAGAAGAATTTCTTGACCAAGATAGAAATACTAGATGGTTTGCAGAAGGAATTGTTGCATTTCTGTTAACGTACATTGTCAACATTTTCACAGTTTTGGCACCATGCGGGCTGTTGCCATTATCTCACACTTTCCTGGTGGCATGCATTCTTTCTGCGTTCCTCCGACACCCAAAAGAACTTCCTTTTTTAACTTTTCTGGAATGCAACATATTTTGTTCCCATTCAAAAATCACTCGCCTATGAAAAGTATCTTCTCCTGTATCAAATAGAAGTCTTTGATATTGTCTAATGTAATTTTGTTGAATGGTTTCACTCAGTATTCTAAACGAGCTTTTTTTCTATTTGTCTTATTAGCATTAATACACACTCATGTTAGTTCCACAAGGAAATGAATACATTAGTTCCTTTGTACAAAGTTGACACTCGCTAATAAGGCATATCGTCATTACAAAACAATCTTCTAGTATTTTGTGGAAGTGTTGCCTTGCCGTATTTTCGTAAAAGCATTCTTCTATCGTCTTTCCGCTGCCAAAAATAAAAACAACAACCCACGCTTGATATCCTGGAACAGATACTGCGTGGATCTATGACATTTTCCGAAAGTAGAAACTCGCGGCTATTTCCATTGGGAACACATTGAGGAGCAAAGTGGACAGTTTTTGACATTTGGTAGAAATCCACGTGGAATCATGGAGTTTTACTCGCGGAGGATACTGCGACATGGAGTGGGAGTAATTCCTAGCCTCGGGTTGATACATGGTCCAGAGGTGTTATTGAATTTCGAGAATGTTGTTCTGGTATGCTAAGTACATGATATAATGTTCTCAGGAAAGTATCTTTTGTATCGCATGTTGCCTTTGTGTAAAGCCCAACGCACACAGCAAGCAAAATTGTCTAGCTAAACAAGAAACATGTTTTTTGTTTTCATTCAATGCACACGGCAGACAAAATCACTGAAGACAGGTTTTTGTTTAGCTAAACATGTTTTTCATTTACTGTGTGTGTTGGGCAACAATTTGTTTTAGCGTCGGGGGCAATCCTATTTTCCTGAGTTCTTGTTGGATGATAAAACAAGATCCTTCCAAATTAGGTTTTTGATTGGGGTTATGAATTAATATCCCACTATAATTATACATGTTCTAGTAATTAGTTCCATTTTACCTTTCCAATTTACTTTTGAAATCCAGAGTGAAACATAACCTGATGTAAGTGGGACTTTCATCAGTAAGTACCTAGATTAGACAAACTTATGTTCGCATCTAACGTACCTTTCATCTTTGCGATAACCTACCACACAGATGAATTCATGTACGTAGGTCCGATAGCATCTTCAAATGCAGTTTAGAGTTACCCACTTTTATCTGCAGTTTACATGATTTCATCCCAACGTGCCGTTTCATACCTTTTTCCCTCAATCGCAATACTTGATAAAGACCTATTGAAGTACTTCTTGTTTTGATACTGAGTAAATATTGACATATGTTTTATGAAGCAACTTTTTCGTGTTCAGTTTTGTGTACGTGTTCGTCTGTAAATCCTGATTCCATGATTGGATGGGAGTCTGAAACTGAATGGGGGCGCTTGTTTTGATTTTTAACTTAGTATATTGATCAGACAAGGATTGAAAAATGTTTTCATTAATAGGATTGGGAAAAAAGTCAGAACTCTAGACTGATATTATCATAGGGGTGGGTGGTAGCGCATTTGTAGAACGTTTGGACTGGAGCCAAGGAATCTGGGAGTTTAGCATCAATGTTCACGAAAGTTAAAAGTTTCCTTTCTGACTGGATCATGCTAGGGTGCACTGTTATGTCTATACCGTGGTAATGCAGTTGTCAACCTTGGTCTGTCAGTACCAGCTGATGCTAACAGGTTTACTAACATTCAGTGCTACGGATTTGTTTTACAAAATATGAAATTCTATCAGATACTTTTCAGATTGCAAGAAATGGCTCAGCAGAGGCTAGTGTTAGCTTCTATCTTTGAAAGTGATATCATATGTGCAAGTGTTGATATGGTCAGTGTTTATGAACATAGAAAAGAAAATCTGAAAATTGAAAAGTATAAATAACATGTTGGTAAGTAAGTGCATATACATGTACCGGTATGTTAATCTTTAATAAGCATGGAACTGAAATCTATGCTTGCCCAGATAACACTTATCATTTCTCATGAAGTACGCTTTTATTTTTGTTTTAGAATGTAAATGGGTTTTACTAACTTCTTGTGACATTATGCATTTCAGCGTAACAGAATTAAAACTAAAAGATAAGTTTGTGATGTCTACAGCCATGTGTCTTTACAAATTGACATAAAATGACAACATCTGTATATAAAATTAAGTCTTTTTTTCGTTTAACCCTTTCCGTGCTGGATTAGACACAAATACAGCTCTTTAGGTTGCATCGAGAATGGCGAGAGTTAATAGCTGTATCTATATTAACATTAATCAGAACATGAAGTCACAGTATGCCCTATATGACTCTTTATCGCAGATGAAACGAGATAAAAACCAAAGAGCAAAATTTGCAAATAAGAACTTGAGGAATTATAGAAATATCTAGCCGAACTGAAATCATGGAAACGAACATCATCCATCTTCTCAAATTATTAACTATCTTGTCGAAATCAGGTAGTGAAAGATGGGTTTATCAATGTTGATTCAACCTCTAGATGGTGTTTATCAATATGGCCGACATTGAATCAAGATGGCCACCATGTAATCAGTTGGCCGTCTGCTCTATGGCACAATGTTTGTTAGGCAAAGAATATAGTGCTTCTGTTTGCTTTCAATGGCAGAATTCTTTAAAAACACATAACTGTTGTTCAGGGTTTTTGTTTATCTGTTTTAATTTTTTAGTTACATCTTTTTTAGATTATTGTTTTTACGGTGGTGGCGATAGGTGGGGTATCAACATCCATTCAATCAACATTGAAAGATTTGGTGGTAATAAATATAAAAAAAACATTTAGCAGAATGTATACATTGTTCTAAGTTTGTTCGTGTAAAGGCATTTTATCACTATCAGTCATCTTTAACACTAGTATACGGTACGTGTAAAGTCACTACTGTTACAATTGCCAAGTTTTGAGTTTTTTTTTTTCTTCTTTCGTGATGCGAGTTCATCATCTTTGCTAATCTGAGGATCTAGGAAGCCAACCCTAATTTGTGAAAGAAGGGGTCACGTTTTCTGTGTCTGTAAATCTTGTCCCGACCAGTAATTCATTTTCACTGTCAGTGAGCAAACGTTTAGCTCTTTACCTTCATCTCGTCACGTCGTGTGGGAAAAAAAAGTGAGCAATGCTTATGAAATATGGATTTCAAGATGCATGCATTCAGAAGTGTTTTGACATTTACCAATGGAAGTGGTAGTTCAGAGAGAAGGGCATGGTATAGCAGTTTACAGCGATCCATCTGTCTTCAAGATTTATGTGTTGTGTTGGGAAGCAGGAAGGAGAGAATGGATGCATCATTTTGAGAATGTGGGGGGAAGAATAAGGATGGGTTAAAGAGCTATTATTCATTGATTCCATCTTCAATTGTTTTTCATGCTTTTTTTTCCAGGTAATATATTAGATTACGATTTTTTAATTTTCATTTATTTTACTTTTGTTATTGCCCCATGTCACTACGTAAAGTAATGACAACGCTACAATAGTCATAGTTCAGGTTAGAGTTAGACCACCATCCCAACCACCTTGTCTGTACTATAAACTGTATTTGATTTATTTTTAATATACAATAATTAAATTGAAGCACCAAGGAACATTGAAAGTTTGCAGAAATTGGTTACTCGGTTTAACGGTAATTACACTGGTAACTAAGGCTTTTTTTTAGTGGGGGTCACCAGCTGTCGAGCTTGACCCCAACATATCCATGACCTTGTGACCATTTCAATTGATTTTTCACCAGTTCACAACCACAGAGCAATAAAGAGGCATGTTGGATCAGTACTTCAATTTATATTACTTGTCAATATCACTGACAGCATTTACCATTTAGATGTCATGCCGATCTTTGTTTATGGCAAACATCCTAGTTGAGAATAAATATCCTCGTTTAGAACAAACACCATCAGTCACAATGCATAACTGATATATCATGCAAGAGTACAAAGTTAAAACTTTGTCAACTGCTATTTTTTTTTAGGATTAGAATTTGTGATGTTCTACGTTTCCATGAAGAAATTGCTTCTTGATTGTTTAACCCTTTCACTGATACATTATGCACAGACACTGCTCTTTAGGGCATCTGTGGCTGCTCCCAACATTGTGAGAGTTAAAAAATAATCCATTTTCAAGTTTGTATATTTGAAATGGATGATTTCCATGGTGGCCATTTTGTAAAGTGAGAAATTTAGCAAACTTATAAAATCAATTTTTATATAACCAAGCAGCACTGAATAAATGTCAAGTATTTGCATTTGTTTAAGTAAATATATTCTGCAAACTGGAAAGCGGCGGTGTAGTAAAAGATAACACTTTTTATGGTTTGCTTTTTGACAACGCCCCACAAAAGTCTAACCCATAATGCAAATATCAATGGTCATACTGCCACAACTCTGAGAGAATAATTGTTGACTAAATCTGGTATTTGTATTGGCATTGAAAGAGAACTTGTTCCCTTACATACTGGTCATACAAATGTGTGCACACTACATGTTGTGATATTGACAAAATTTGTAATCCGGTCAGTCAATACCGGTCAGTTTAGGTCAGCGCAGAGTTGAGGGTGTAGTGGGGGGGGATTTTATTACTTCGATGTTTTATTTTCAAAGTTTAGTATAATTGTAATGACTTTTTTTTAATGTCAATAATGTTTATTTCACTTTCAAGTTTTATTTATATAAATACCTACCATTGAGAGGGAGTTGGCAAGTATGATACAATAAGTATACCTTATAATATATTATTGTCTAGTATGCCTATCCTCTTTTCTTGTTTCTTATTACATTATATGCTCTGTTAATTCTGGGATGGATCTGATTCTATGCAACATTTCTCGTTTGCAAAATTGAGGTTCAAATTATTGGATCTACATGTACCACAGTATTCAAAAACAGAATCTGCATAGGTGAATTGATAGGGAGGGTACAAGGAGTGCACACCCTTAATTTTTCTTCTGTTTTAGTTTTACATTATGTCCCATCATATTCAGAGTAAGAAGCTTAAATAGTTGTCCTGCACACCCTCTCTTTTAAAAATCTTATTAGTGGTGTTTCTTTTGGCAGACTGGCTATACTAGGTTTTGAATGTGGCTCAATAATTTTATTTGACCAGCTACCTGGAAAATTTCTAGCCGAAATCTGCCAGTATCTGGTGACCGGTACATCCCTGCTAGATACCGGTTGGACAAATCCAGTCTAATGAGTAGACTGAGCCAGGTTGCACCCATCCTCGAAAACCCAAGCTATTATGACTCCACTACCTTCCGTCAAATACCCTGTGATCACTGCTTATTCAGAACTCTGTTTTGGTTTAGCGATGGTCCCCGTGAATATATTAATAAATTATCTAGACTGTTTATACAATGTGTCCAACTTACAACAATATTTAAT
>JAULBP010099241.1:0-11094 GCA_032355345.1 Lepetodrilus pustulosus
AAACGTAAATAGTCTCAGACTGAAATTCGTTTGGTCATTATCTAGGTCTATCAACCGTGATTGTATGCCTTTAAAAGTACTATCACAGATATCACCTATATAATGGACAAGCGAATTTATATCTGAGACTACTTACGTTTGATTTGTCCATAAAAAGAAATATTGTTATTTATTAATATACTAGTATTTATTCCCCATCACTCGATAGTTATAAAACATTTAATAGTTTATATGAATAAAAGAAGCGTAGCTCTAATTATCTTGCCTTTGGAACATCCAACTGCTAGAGTGATTTTTACCCAATGTGGATCGACGAAATGGATTTTGGCGATAACAAATTGATTATAAGTATCACAAATGAACGTAGTTTGTGTTTATAACTCAAATATAGTGCTACGAGGTCTTTGAAGTCTGTGATTGTATACTTTTAACAATTATAGTAGCATTTAATTTCATGACTCTCCTAATCAATTCAGAGACTATTAACAGATGATTAACATTACTCTTAATGAATATTAATTTACCAATGCTTGTCAATGACGTGTCATGGCAATGGTTTTCAATTTTTAGTTATTAGGTTAGTATGTATGTTAAATACGTTTCGTGGCCTTATAAAAATATATCATTGGTATTTTTTTTAATGTTCCATACATCTATTTAATGAAAAAAACATACAAGCATATACCAGGCTGTATACTTACAGGCATGATTTAGCAGTTTAACCCACGTAAACCCTGGTCCTTCACTGTCCTCCACCCTGATTTCCCTGTCCTTTTCCTCCCTGTCCACCTTGTCCTCCCTGACCTTGTCCTCCCTGTCCACCTTGTCCTCCCTGACCTTGTCCTCCCTGACCTTGTCCTCCCTGTCCACCTTGTCCTCCCTGTCCACCTTGTCCTCCCTGTCCACCTTGTCCTCCCTGACCTTGTCCTCCCTGACCTTGTCCTCCCTGTCCTTGTCCTCCCTGTCCTTGTCCTCCCTGACCTTGTCCTCCCTGTCCTTGTCCTCCCTGACCTTGTCCTCCCTGTCCACCTTGTCCTCCCTGTCCACCTTGTCCTCCCTGGCCTTGTCCTCTCTGACTTTGGGCTCCCTGACTTTTTCCTCCGTGTCCACCTTGTTCTTGTCCTCCCTTTCCACCTTGTCCTCCCTGTCCACCTTGTCCTCCCTGACCTTGTCCTCCCTGACCTTGTCCTCCCTGACCTTGTCCTCCCTGACCTTGTCCTCCCTGTCCTTCCTGACTTTGGCCTCCCTGACCTTTTCCTCCGTGTCCACCTTGTCCTCCATGTTCTTGCATATGCTGATTTTTCCGACTTTGCATATCTTGTTGCTTTTTCACATCTGTACGACCCCCTCGACCACGACCTTCAAGTAATAACAGATTATGTTTAGAAGAATGCCTTCGTCAGTGGTTAGTTAGTAGAAATTATTTTTCAAGATCAATTCACACCAAAGTGGAGTTCCGAAATCGAAGATAGCTCAAATTATACCCCTCTTCCGGTCTCGTTGACATGGTTTCTTTTGTTCTAAGTGTACTTGTATATCCGGATACACGTACACTTTCAGAGAAAGTGTAGGTAATATCAGAAATGAACTTACACTTTTTCAAATGAACGAAAGTGTACTTATATCGGAAATACAAGTACACTTTCCCTTCATCGAGTTGTACATATTTGTATTTCATGTATCCAGAAAATTCATGAAATACATGTGCCCGAACCGAGGATCGAACCAGTCTGTGGTCAAAACATACCGTGATTCGACAGTCGCTACCACGGGACCAAACAGCTGACTGAAGATGAGACCAATCGTTTATCTAGTTATGACTGATTCAAGAAAGTCACGTGGTTATGATGTCACGTGCATGTGCTACAAGAAAACTACGTTCAGCACGAAGTAATTGTTCATCCAAAAGCATAACCAGCTGATGAGGGTCCCCATGGGTAATCTGGCGTGTCGATGATCTAGTACAACTAACACTATGTTATACATTTATACATGTATTTCCGATATTCCTACACTTTCTCCGAAATGAACGAATTAATGCATTGAAAAAGTGTAGGTTCTTTTCTGATATTACCTACACTTTCTCTGAGAAATGAGAAAGTGTGCTTGTATCCGGATATACAAGTACACTTAGAACAAAAGAAACCATGGCAACGAGACCGGAAGAGGGGTATACTGACCGATATACCTCGGAAAGTGTGGATGTAACTCTTACTTATTACCAAATTATTTTACTTACAATCGAAAAATGCATCACCGATAGTATTGCTATGCCAATAACAACAACAAAATTGTACTTTGTAATATATTACGCAGTTTATAGAATCTAGTGTGGATCGGTATATTGTTTCATCTGCCAAATTCAACGGGTACGTTATGAGAGGAAATTATAAATAGGAGTCATTTTACAGCTAAAGAAAATAAGATAACCGTTAAATAATGTTCTAGTTTTAATTATTGTTTCATCTGCCAACTTCACCGGGTAAGTAATGAGAGGCAATGACAAATAAGAGCCATTTTAAAGAGTTTGACACTTCGTTAAATCATATTTACGGCTACAACCGTTTGATATTACCACACAATTAATCACTTTCATTTTGTAGCCTATTGTTTAAACAAATCACAACCATTTGTATTTTCTACGATTTAAAAAATTATCGTTTAGAAGTAACCTACAAAATATGAGAGATTTTATTTGGTGGATCTTCCTGATAATTTTCTTTTCCAAAAAGGTGATCATTCGTGATAGGTTTCTGCCAAGTTCTCCATATTGCTAAGGGGGCACACACTTAAGACGTTTGCGTGAACACAATATGCCTAATTACTACTGTAGCAGCCATACTATGCATAAATGTATATGTCTTATGAACTGTAACTATACACCTCTGCTGATAAAAATCTCAAATTTTGTGAAACAGGGACTACTACTATCCTAATAGTCCATTATATCCCACTGTATATTGAAATGTATCAATAATAATTGTATATGTAATGACACAATTGTATTGAATTGTATGTTCTCTATGTCACCATAACGTGAATTTTGAGAATAAATCTATTTGATTTGATTTGATTTGATTTTATCAAAGTTCGGAGGTGCATGTACTTAACTAATTATACTATGTGGACATGTGAATAAAACAACTGGTATACCTCTTATTCCACGTCCCACAGCAGCATCCAGGAGAAGTACGAGGCAGACGAGGGCCAAACCTACTCTTAGTAGAGATGCCATGATTAGGCAGCAGTGATGTACTAGTAGCAATACGTTACTTCTTCAAACTCCGACGACGTGTTGAATACTGAAGGCCCTCTCTACCTTGCCTTTTAAACGTTTTTGGATCTGCTCTATCACAGTCACGAGCCTGCCGAAAACAATGGATTGTCTAGCATGATCATGTTTTGAATTCACTGCGTCATCATCTGCGAAGACAACACACCTAGACATGAGACGATGCGTGAAGCATTCTGCCGCAGTGGAATATCGGTGACTGGTGTTGGAATGAACGCTTCAATAACCAAGGTGACCCGATACCAAATTTAGCTATTCTGATTCTTAAGATACCTCACGATATCGACCTCTCCGCTTTCTCGGTACAGTAAGGCGAAACTATTTACACGACAAATACACGTATCTGTGGTAAACCATACATGTATTTAATATAACACGGCGGCTTTGTAACAACGCCAATAATCATCCTTAGAAAATTGCATGCCATCACACCGACAATTTCATGTGTATGATATCTATGTTCGAAGATAGGAAATAGTTGTCTATGTATATTATTATATGTATGTACTTTAATTGAAAAAGATTACGCCAAAAATAACTTTATTATTATTATCAGTCACGTAATTATATTTTCTTCTGTAAATATTTTAGCTATTTCTAAATAGTTCCTCAACTCAGTTTTAAAATATCAATACATCTATAATTGCGATATCACTCTCAGCGCATATTAAAATCCTGGATTCGTTATGCACAATAAATACAAACTGTGTATGTGTGCTTGTATAAGCGAGGTCCTCGTCAGATACATGTAATTTCACATGAATTTTCTATATGTGTTTATTTACTAGGTGATGATATAATATTTCAAATTACTGCTTAATAAATATGAATATTTCTATTAAATCTGAACAACAAGTTGAAATTTACCTCATATTTCTTTTTCAGTAGGCTACTAGTAAAGAAACATCGAATGAACTCGACCTTTGCTAGGATTATCAATAGCAATGTATATTTTTTACAGCCTGAATTTTGATTGGCATGTAATACATGTGATTTTTAACGAAATGTTGCTTCCGGTGTTTAGTATTTTGACCAGGCGTGCATAACCTATTATAGTAGAGTATCATAACAGACTATATGTTGGACAAACATGCCTGTTAGCATATGTTAAATGTGTTAGCGTTGTTCACTGTGGACGTGTTATTTTCACGATCGTATGAACACATTTGAGTTCTGTTCTGTTCTGGAGGTTTTCCTAATGCATTGCAAAGTAAATTATGTTAACTCATTTTATATAATTGCCAGTAAGTGTAAAGACAAGAGTTTTTGCTGGCATGCGGACATTATTAGTAACAAAACAGTACATTTATTTTTGATCTATAGAACATACATTAATCTTGTTATATATATATATACAATTAGTTATAATTATAATTAGTTGTACTCTCTCTCTCTCTCTCTCTCTCTCTATCTATCTATCTCTCTCTAAAACTTATAGCAGACTAGTGTTATGGTTTATACCCACGCTCTCTATATTTACCGAACTTCACAGATATCGATTTGCTGCCTTACATGTTCCATTATTATTGTACTAACATTATGGCTGCTGTTTGTTGTTATTGTTTTAGCACTCTATGCTCACCTATGAACATTCCTTGGTACAAGCTAAATCATGAAGACCAAAGTTCTTTCCCACGACTGCATAATTATATCTGTTTATTCGCACGTACCACCGAACAGTATGACGCGCTATACTTATAGACATTTACAGCACTGAAGTTAGTAGATCTAGGTCCACTTTTACTTGTATTGATAAAAAAAAAGAAGTAAACGACGGGCTAGCCGAATTGTATTAGATACCTGTACAGTTTTCAGTTGAAGTGTGTTATATATGTAGTTGTTACCATTCAATTATGGTAGAAGATGTTCACTTAAAGAACAATTAGGCTTGTATTGTACGTTGTTTTGTGAATAGTGTCCGATTTCTAGTGTAGATTTTGCAAATTAAAAATTAAAATGTCAAAGAAACAACTACTAAAGTATCCCAAATGATGTACATCTCCACGACAGAGAAAACAAACTGGTTCCACACGTTTTTCATACTACATTCGGCGCACCATGTCAAATTGTATCAACTTGTAAACATTCTGGTGTGTGTGAGTGTGGGTGTGGGTGTGTGTGGGTGTGTGTGAGTGTGGGTGTGTGTGAGTGTGGGTGTGTGTGAGTGTGGGTGTGTGTGGGTGTGTGTGAGTGTGGGTGGGTGTGAGTGTGGGTGTGTGTGAGTGTGGGTGTGTGTGAGTGTGGGTGTGTGTGAGTGTGAGTGTGTGTGAGTGTGGGTGTGTGTGAGTGTGGGTGTGTGTGGTACGACGGCGAGAGAAATATCGTCACCGCCGTTTGCTTCACATATCAGCTGATGCATCAAAGAAGATAATTATTGCTTCATAACCTAAATTCACATAAAATATTAAATTTGTGATAACTATCGAGTTCTGGGGATTAATAAATAACAACTTTTGGGTGCACAAATCAAACGTAAGTTGTTTCTGATAGTTCGTCTGAGCTTTATCTAGATCATCCATCTATGATAGTATGACTTTAAACTGCTGTTTGTGTTATCATGCAAATACCGTTTTGTTTGGTAAAAATCCCGATTCACCCCAGATATCATTAATTACATTTGCGTAGCATGGACAATAAAGTAAATTTATCAATAACAGTTGTGAATGGGTTTCGTGTTAGATCTTATGACTGCTCTCAAGATTACCGCGCGTCGCTGGTATTGCGTCAGTTATGATGTAATCGTTCTTTGTACTTGGCACAAAGAAAACAACCATGCGATTACTGTAGGGCTCAGGATTGCATTAAGGTAACTTGATATATCCAGTGACGATTCTATATTTTTAGTAACATATTATAATTGTCTATAAACGTGACGTATTTTTTTAACCTGTCAATCATGCATTTTCCACCACACCTAATTGCACATTCCAAAGCCGCATTTTTTTTTGTCCGATCGCATGGATACATTCTCTTCAGGTAAGTAGTGGTAGGTCATCATGAACATATATGTAAGTATACATTTTTTTTAAACAAACTTTATTTACATGACTAAAGCAAATTAAAAATTAAATAAAAGTACATGTTACCTACAATTTTAGAAATGCTAAATACACTGTACATAATATTATAACAAAGTCGTATTGAATATAATATGTACATATTCCTTCATGAAACGATACGCCTATTATTGTGTCGGTATTGGCTGATCCGCAGACACTTGAACAGGCCTTTATTTTATTTTATTTTATTTCATTTTATTAGACTACTACATGTATATGTATTTTGAAAATGTAAAATGTCTTAAAATATTTATATATGGGGTTAGATATATTTGTAGTGATAATAAATCTATTTAAGTATAGATGTAAATAAATTTAAATTTAAATAATCACCCATCGACAACATATCAATAGTGACGGTTAACCATAGTGACTTGATATGCCGTCGATGGGTGCTTATTTGTTTTTATTTCTTTTTTTTAAATATATCTTTTGTCACTACAAATATATTTAATACCATAATAAATAGTTTTTGTAATATTACATTTAAAAATAAAGTAAAAATAAAACATCAAAACAAAATACGGACTGATTCAAGTGCCTGTGTCTGACCTCAACTGAGAGACTACGCTATAGTTGTGAACTGATGCAGGAATACGTACTAACATGCAATATCTCACAAGTCAACACAATGTCTGCAGTCGCATACAACACAGCAGTTATTGCACTCCTATATGTAAGAAACTGTGTCACTCTAAGTTAACGTCAAGCACATGGCCTATATCAGTGGTGTAGTCTATGGATGGACATGGGTCGATCGGTTGTAACGACACGTCAAATCGCATCGTGTCAGCGTACATGAGATGCGATTCATAATTCCAATCGTCGGATTTAAAAGACTGAGATCGCATGACTAGAACAAGTTCTACTCCCACGACCAACCGTCGTACAACAGATCGACTAGTTGACTGGAATTATGAATCGCATCGCATGTACGATCACACTATGCGACGTAACGTTACAACCGATCGACCTGTGTGAGTCCACCTTTAGAGTTACGTGGTTTCGCACGTAGGAGAGCTCATAATGCTGCTATAGTTGTAAGATGTTGCAGGAATTATGATTCAAACATGCCATGTCTCGCAACTTGATTTACAAAATTGTCAAATCCTGTCAACATTATAGTTCAGCAGTCATAATATCAAATAATGCTCATAACCTATACGCTTACGAGATGACTACACCGCTGATATTGGAGTGAAACCCAATGTATATAATATCACACCCGGAAGTGGCGTGCACGCGAGATAAACTAACCTGTGGACGCGAAATTATGTATCCATCCGCGGTGTTACCGGGAGTATTGCTCTTGGCAGACATACTATATTGTAATTACCCAATTGGACCCATTAGGGAAGATATACAAATTTTAAAAGGGAGAGTTGCGAAATGTTTCAGAGCGCTACATTTCTGGTGATGTAGGCTTTAGATATATATCTGAACAAATACATAAAAATGGACACACAGTGTATAAAAACAAAGCGGATTATAGATAGCAACTTATGAGTGAATTCAATTGCACCCAATTCAGCTGCTGCGTTGTGAACTTAATCTAACGAGTACAATACGTCAATAGTTAGTCATACTTGAAACATGTGTCAGAGTGTGTTGTAGGGTACAAGCATCGTTCTCGTGCACAGGGCATCTTCTTTAATTCACTGTGCGCTTTTGAACAATACATTATCGTACTACGGACACCAAGCTGCTAGTCGGAAAATTGTTCGTGCTATCAGAGATATAGACATCCCTGAATTTGTGAATGAAACACGTGTATTGCTAACTTACATGTTTGGACAAATAAAACATAAAAGTAAGGCAAGATCATGCTAATTTACAAAGTAGATCTATTCGTTGTATAAACCGCCGATAAATATACAGCATATAATAATATAAATATTAGATAAGGCACACACCAAGTTGAATCTGCCATATCAAGAGAAAATCATATTTAGCAACCCGTGTTCAACATAAGGCACATGGTGCATGTATACTACGTCAGGCACGTGTTCGTTGTGTGTGCGTATTATATAAAAGTACTATTAATCGGCACCAGCTTTAGCCATAACACCGTATATCAAATTTCCGGTTGCGCAATGAACTGCACAGCTAGCTATGTTGGAAGACGTTTGAGAAGGCACTTAAATCTCATATAAGGCGGTACTCGGTATAACGAGAGACATTTTACACAACAAAGAAGAGACTATGAAATTGGAATGGACATAACGAATATAATCAACACAATTCGACAGCATGTTTACATCAAATGATATAGGATACTATGAAATGAAAGCATAATCCATAAATATTAACGAATTATGTGAAGAATAAGTTGTGTTTTGTTTGAGAAATAGAAACTAGTATTGAAGAGAAATGCATTGCACATTGTGGCTGGTAAGCAATAGTGCAATGATAGACATAATAATCAACATCTATCTTAGCTAAATATATCCCAGCAAGTAGGACAAAATGTAATAAGTATAATGCCTGTACAATGTGGTAGAATGCATACTAATCAGCATATTGATGTTCATATGTTAGAATGTTTTCTATGACATTGTATGAGTATGGCAAACAATGACTAACTTTTTTTTAAAACAATAAAAGGCACATGAACATTTGCATCCATTAAATACTTTTTTTCTAAAGCAAACAACGTTTTATAATGCAGTCAATGTTGTCTATCCTAAACAATTTTCCGCTGTTTTACACAACATTGTTCCTTGAGAGATCTAGATCGCCATCTATGTCCTGTAATTCAATGAGTGACATTCTTGGATGATTAATCTGCCTATACGATTGAAAATAGATTCCACTTTAATGGAATATATTAATAGACACGTGTCACGTGTGCACACATCCTCTGAAACGCATTGGCCTCCATTGCCTGCTTAACATCCGCCGTCAATGGCCCCGCCTGGATTCCACAGATCGGCCGTAGCGCTGTCGCTGTCTGTCCTGCAACCGCAGTATGTTGATCATACTAAATTATTGTATATTTAGCCCTGTTTTTTTCTCATGTACCACCATTTGATGGATTTCCTAAAATGAATCTAAAATCTGCTACACTTTAACGTTTATCCCATACACGGAGTTAAGTTTCCCGTAGCGCTGCGCTCCTTCTGTGTAACAGAAGCCATCGTAAACCTGCGAGAGTCGTAGCTCTTATAGTCTGAATAGGGTTACGACTCTCTCTTAGCTCTACGATAGTTCCGTTAAACGGAGTTCCGAACAGTACAGGCCAAGCGACGACTGCGTTTTAATCTGACGGCTATATAATTGGCATGACGACATAAGAGAAAGGTTTGAGAACGCACGTCATGACGATCGCTGGAGAACGCAAATGACTTGAAATGTAGATAACGAAATTTCCCATGGTAATACATAATTATGTGGATGTAAAGCATAGGCACCATGGCCATTTGTTTCAGAGGATGATGTGTAAACTGAACGACCGACTGGATAGCTTAATTAATAAAAGCCACGAACTGGTTTTTACAGTGAAACAAGCACTATGTTGAACCGTCATTACAAGGTCAACCCAAGCGCAGCCGCTAGAAACATCAACAAGATCGAAGTCCATGTACGTGAGAAGTTGTTACTTCCGTTGGAATATTTCATAGAGAGGCTGCAGTTCTTTCCGTCCTTTATCCCGGTTCCTGCCAGATCCCTGTCCGACAGGATGACCACAAAACTGATATCTGTGTCCGCGGTTCGAAGTAGTTCCGTCCCTAGGACCTCCCACTTATGGTTGGCGAAGTCCAGGGACAGTGAGAATGAAGTTCTGTTGTCGAAGGCCTCTGCGAATCCAGGTGTTGAGAAACCTAGGCTGATCTCGCATGTTTGGTTGATCCAGCCCGGGTCAGTGTGACACATAGTGACGATGGATTCCCGCCGGTTCCACGTGATCGAGCCGTCGGGGCGGATGCTGACTTTAGCTGAGAACATGGGTCTCGGTGGAACGGCACTGAAAAGAAGAAAACATATATATACTAGTATGTGGATTGTTATATAGTTATCAATTAATCAAGCATCACAGTCATGCGACATGTGCATCAGAGCCCGTGAATGTTTTTTAATAAATATGTACAGGTTGTCATGTTAAGGTAATTCAGTGCTAAAAGTGATAAGAAAGTAGGTGGCTAGCTATTCCACGATACCTAAGAACATACGAATTCTAGCGCTTGGAAAGTATACTCCCCATGGGGTGAGAAGGTATTATGAGCGAACACTGATCCATTGACCGGTGTCATACTAATGTAGCGTTTTATGTTATTTAATAAGTGGACATTACTGCTACTACTACTACTACTACTACTATTACTACTACCACTATCACTACTACTACTACTACTACTACTACTACTACCACTACTAATACTAATATTAATACTCCTACTATTACGTACTATGAACATAAACAATACACACCTGGGAAAAGGCATCATTGCGTGAGTCATGTCTATAATTATCTGAAGCTCATTGTGAATGATGTAACCGCGACACACGATATAAATTATGTGATACTCACTTCATGACATAAAACATTCAATCGAATAGGTGTTGTAAATGCACAATGAAATTCAATTAAAGACGTTAAAGGTGTGGAACTTGTAGAACGCCATAAATGCACCTACTTCAACACGAACTATTAGTCTGGGTATCCTTTCACAAAGCTCTACTATGGTACAATCGCGCTCTCTTAGTAGTGCATTACCTATCGGCAAAGAGAGCGCTATGGTATCT